>JAUJEO010000288.1:0-42486 GCA_030762175.1 Metallyticus violacea | reverse complement strand
AATTTACTTATAACTCACAATTACACTACAAATTTGAATATATTTTCAAAAAGTTAAATATTAAGTTAGCCCCAAATATACAGATACATCATCAAACACCTCTTAGGATCAAAATTAAAAGACCAGATACCTGCAGAAAAGAAATCAGGAATATATGCCATAGAATGCTTAGACTGTGAATACATAGGAAAAACTAAAAGAAATTTGACAATATGGAATAAAGAACATTTTAGAAATATCAAATTAAAACAGATAGAAAAATCTGCATAGGCACATCTTTATTGGAACCAAAACCATGAAATAAACCCAGGGATAAATCTTCTTAAAGAATTAAACAACCCACATGATGTTTATCTTTCCAGGTCGATGTTTGCTGACTTTGTTCCCGTAGACTTGACGGTCAACGGTGGTTCAGTAAGCAACTGAAGATGGGAGAGATTCTCCTGAAACGTGTCTTACTTTTGGGTAAGTGAATGGAGTAAGGTGTAAAAAAGTGAATACATAAGTTAAAGTTATAAATGCCAAAGAAGTTGTAAAATAGCTTTATTTTTTCCATTGCTCTGATAGATGAGCCTTTCTTTTAATTTCACTCTTTTTTCATATTTCTGCATATGCCAAAACCTTCAGCAGGTAGTGTAGGAGTATTTATAATTCCTTCTGGCAGTTGGTTACAAAATAAATACCTGCTGGTGTAAGATAATTTTCCACGAAATTTATTTCTGGGTGATTTCATTAGTTTTATAATTTCTATTTTAAGAATGTTTTTCAGAATTATATATAAAACAATTCAGGGTAACTTTTACATAACTAAATTTTTGCACATTACAAATTCAGCACAGAATGAATTTTTAATATACTGAAATAATCTGTATAACTTTATGGTTCATTGGTGCCATTATCTTTATCTCAATGTTCTGTATTTTTGTCATGGCTCATGATTTTCTATAAATATAGCACTATGCAATAGATATTAAATTAGCAAAATAAAAACTTTTTAGTGAATATAAAATCATTATTTCTTTTACTATTGACATTGCTGAGTAAAATTTATTATCTATAAAACTTATTTTTTAAAAAGGTGCTAAATAAATATGGTACTTATGAAGCTTTTGGCAATGGAGTGGTAATATATCCTAAACTTAGGTATTCATTTTTTACACTAAACTCCACTTACTTACATAAAAATAAGATGTGTTTTGGGAGAATCTCCCCCATCTTCAGTTACTCACTGAACCACCATCGATTGAAACGATGGCTAGACACCTGGATGTTCCTGAATAACATCAAGTTATTCAGGAACATGAGCAAGTAGATGAGAATGAACAATACTAATGCCAACTCACTTGCTAGCCAGGATCCAGTGAACTGCCCTATGCCAAGGTAAAGGTGGGAATGAGGGTGAAAATGGAGCAATAGCAGAATGAATGATAGGAGAAACTGTGGAAGTCAAATTAAACTTATACAGATGCAATTTTGTCTACCAAAAAGTCTCATGAGGCTACTGGGATCAAACCTGCATTGCCTGATGAGAGGTGAATAATCTTACTGGATCATGAACCCATCAACATATTGCAGGAAATATCATGCAATTCAGTGAAATGAATTAATCAGTAATTTGTATACTGTATCCCACATCTTTATGGATTAGAAACTTATAAATCTGCCATTTTCTTAACATTAATAAAAATAAAAAATTTAGAAAATTACTATAACCTGCAAATTTGTGTTTCAGAAAATATCATTCCTAATGCTACATAAAGCAGCATGCAACCAAGCAGTTACATTAACAACAACGATAATAATAATTTATCCATCCATAATAACATTATATGTTTCAGATTTTTCATTAATAAAAGTACTTTCTATACAAAATTACTAAGATATTACAACCCATTCTGCCTATAAATACTATTTATATCAGGAAGTTGAATTCACATTTAAGTTTTTCCCCTTTTGTTGTTTTTATGAAAACTTAATAGCCTATTGGATAAAATAAAATATTTTATCCATTATTAAGGGATCTATGTTAGTTGTCTTTTTATTTACATTTACTGTACCACCATGGGTGCCCGAGGTCGTTAAGGTGCAGACTCATGAGCAGGAGGTCTGGGGTTCAAAACCCTCCAGGACCGTCCTCCCTGACTGAGGTTTTTTTTTAGGTTTTCCTCACTCCTCATAAATGGCAAATGCTGGGGAGGTACCCTAAATTTAGGCCTGGAACATTTCCTTCCTTAAAAACATATCCTTAACCAAATTATCATTTCATTTCATGTATCATCAGAGTTCACTGCATGTGGTGCCTCAGTAGTAAAAATTGGCTTTAAACACTATTAAAAAAAACATTTACTCTATGAAAGTAGTTGTGTGTTCTTACATGCTACTTATGATAGTCTCTATTTAGCTTATCTAATCTATCTTTGCTAACTACAAACATAATTTACTTTATGCACATATAATGATACCACAGTAAATATTTAGTTCTCTACAAAGATGCTTGTACATACTCTGTTTACATTGTATATACATCTTATACATTTCTTTTACAAAACTAATAATCTGTTCATATTTGTTAATCAAGTACTACCCAATGGCATATTCTAGATGTGGATGTGTAATTCCATAATAAGTTAATTTCAGGTGTTCTGCATTTAAGTATCTTGCTAAGTCCTAGAAGAGTACTGATTCTTGTAGTACCCTGGCATTTACATTTTCATAGTTAGATGAAAAGGATTCTATTGTATGCCTATATTTATTTCTCACAACTGTACGTTGTTTTCTGTTTGCTCAGTAAGATTTTAATAGTGCATAAAATTTTTCCCTTATACCAAATTAGTAGCATTTCATGAGGCACACTGTCGAAAGCCTTAGATAAGACAAAGAAAACCGCTATAGTCTTCTCATCATTATCAAGCAGTTGAAGGCTATATAGTAAAGCTCTGCAATAGCTGTAGTTGTAGAATAATTTTGCATAAATTCATGCTGTGATTCACTTAACACATTGAATTTGTTTAAAGAGATTACCAATCTGTTGTTTAGGGCCTTTTCAAATAACTTCGCAATTACAGAGGTTAGCATAATAGGTCTATAGCTAAATATAACATTTAATTTCATGTTGGAACCAACACAGTGAAGTGACAGTTATGTTTTTATTTATTTAGTGAGTTGATTTGATAATCTTATGCTCCACTTACTGTTGAATTAACTAGTTTTGCAGGCCAAAGCCTGGCCTGTGAAACTAGTTAATTCAACAGTAAGTGGAGCATAAGATTATCAAATCGACTCACTAGATAATTAAGGTCTATAGTTGTTTACTTATGAGTTGCTACCCAATTTATAAATAGGTTGAATTATATTTAAACAATCAGGGAATGATTCCTCTATTAGCGATGCATTTATTAGGTATAAAAATATCTCAATCAAGGCATATTTACAGTGTTTTAGAATTTTTGTTGATATTTCGTCCCACCCTTTTGATGTTTTATTTTTTAATTTATTTATTATTTTTACTAACTCAGTTACAGAGGTATCTTGTAGGTAAATGGGTGATAAAAGCCCAGTTCCAGAGTTGTTTTTTCCCCATCTCTATGTTTACAAAGAAATTATTAAAAATCTGATTCACCTCCTTTGGATTATTGACTTTGGATTATTGAGCAAATGGTCACATCATTTGCTTCAAGATTATGTTTTCAAATTGCTTATTGTTAACATGATGATATTTCACTATTCTCCATATTGTTTTTGCCATATTATTTGATGTTAATATTTTGCTACTATATTGTTGCCTTTTTAAGTTAATCACTTTTCAGAGTATTGCTTTTTTAGATGTTTATATTTATCTCTATAGATATCTAAGTGTGTTGCTTTATAGAAACTTTGGAAATCTTTTATTTTATCCCTCGTCTTCATTTCTAATGGTATTATAATGTGTTGTTTGTCCAAATCAGTATCTCTTTTTTAGAAATATCTAATAGATGCAACTTACAGTCCTAAAAAAACAGTCCTAGAAAAACAATACTATATTCCAAGGTATATACTTCATCCCAACTTGTTTGTTAAGCTTTCAAGAAATTTATTTAAATTGTTTGTGGTAACTTGTCTTAACTTAAAGAATTCTACTACTCCAATCTCCATCCTACAATACAAGATATCCATTATTTGTGCTCTGTTGTCTGAAATGCAGTATTCTTTAATGCTTGTCATATATCTATGGCTTTCAATATTATTATAATTTGATCTATGAACTGTGCCGAAGTTGGCATAATACCAGTTCGCTCTCTAATAATGTTTTTAAGTTGTAACTTGTAGCTAAGTCAAGTAGATTTTTATGATCTGTATTATTTGTACAGGAATCAATATTTAAGTCTCCTATTAAGATTAATTTATATTTCATACCTTCACTTATTTTTATTTTACTTAGCATGTTATCAAAACGATTTATATAATCACATACTTTTATGCTTGGTGATGTGTAAAAGAACCTTACCTTCGAATGCTAGTTGAACTGGTAAATGTGATTTTACGAATAATTTTATACCAGTGTTTTCCAAGTGTTCTACGAACATCTTCCTCATTTTTGGAATATGATGACATTGAAGCAGTAGCTCTCTTGAAAGCAGCAGCCCGGTGCAGTTGCTCTGAAATTTCAAACACAATTTAATTTTGTGTCTGAACCAATACAGTGAAGTGACTAATATATTCTTAATTATCAAATTGATTCACTAGATAATTAAGAATACAACAAATGAACTTAAATATGATGATCTCTTTTCATATCCTCCCCAAATTATTCCCCATAAAACTGAACTACAAAATAATTTCAAGCTTAATATTGCTTGAATCATTATTATTTAGAGTAATTTTCATACTTTTTAAAACTGGAAAAATTTTAGAAATTGTTTTTATAATATTACATTAAAATATTAATTTTTTAAACATTTATTTCTTTGGAGTTGAAATAAAAATCTGCCAAATAAGACCATTATCTTATTAAACTAAATACACATTTTATATCAAAAGTGTATAATTGTGAAAGATTATCATTGTTAATGGCACAGCAAATATTAACAAAACTTTGAATACACAAATAGCATATGGCAATTTTTAATGTTGTTTTAATGCCTGATTTCACCGAGATGTCACAGGCACTGGACACCACAGACACTATTACAAGATGAAATGATAAATCGAGAAAAGAATTATATTTGGAATGAAATTGGCCAGACTCAAATATAGAGTATCTTCACAGCATTTATTATTGATGAGGTCTGAGGAAAACCAAGAAATGCTTAAATCTGGAAGGATAACCCTGACAGAAATCAAATCCCAGACTTCCTGTTCATTAAATTTATGCCTAAATGACCTTAGCCAGCCATATGTTTATAAAATAAACATGTATTAAGAATCTACTTTTGCTCTCCAAGGCTTATTTTTAATATACAGAATTATCTGAAAAAACAGAAATTAAACACCACCATACCATTCCCCTTTCAGCTGAAAAACTCTGCAATCTGGAGTGAAAGGTGCAGAATAATGAAAGCTTGTTATTTATTATAGATCTGAATTATGACAACATTGGTTGCCTCTTTGTTCTAAGGGTTCACCTCGATTATTGTTCATTTCTTGTACTGAAAGTAATACAAAGAGCACCCTGCCTAGGAATTGCAGGACTTTTCGCAGGGCTCATGAGCCTCTGCAAATCAACAGACTATACTGGCAGTAGCTTGCTACTGATAGGGGGAGCCGTGCCAGGCAGGGTGTGATGGGAGGCCATACTAAGAAAAAAGTAAATCTCATCACTTCCTCATTTCAGCTATCCATCTTTCATTCAGTTCCACCCTTCACTCATTCATTATTCATCCAACCTCAGGTATTATGTGACCTGTGCTGAGGAGGTGCATCATACATAGAAGATGTGCAACAAATGGAGTCTCCAGAATACTAGGTGACCTTCTGGAGTATCTAGCCTTACCCAGGTATGCGGGCTCTGCCTGGACAGACTGTTTACCCTAGCTTCTCATGGGACCTGAATGGAAACCACCCAGATAACTAATATTTACTCCTTATAACCATATCTGTGAGCCCTCAGCTGTTGCAATTTCAACCTTCAATGGTACTAACTCTTCCGAGGGAATCTGGGTCAAAGAACCTAAGGGCCCTGGGAGAGGTACATCAAGATTCTAGTCAAGGTTGGACCTAAGAGTTCTCCAAATCAACCTCCAACATAAGAAGGCAGTTTATGCTGCCTTCTGTAGAACATTCAATGAAGAAAAATAGACCTAGTCCTGATTCAAGAACCTTGAATTAACAGGGGCCGAATTACAGGACCAGGTGAGGGTAAAGATACGTTAATACATTTTGACAAGAGAAAATGACCTAGAAATTGTATCCTTGTCTGTAATGGAATTCAAAGCTTATCTCTTCTAGAATTCTGTTCCAGTAATATCACTGGAAAATTGATTGCAACATAGAAGGAGGGATGAAGGGCCTACTGCTGAGCTTGGTTCACCTCCCCTTCGATGATGGTAATCCACCTATCAGGGAGCTGGACCAGTTAGTTGGATATTTTACTCAGAGAGGGAACCAGACCAGACCATCTTTGGGTGAAATGCCAACTCCTGTCATGAAACCTGGAGCAGTAAGAATATCAACATAAGGGGCAAGTACCTTTTAGATTTTCTGCTCTCCAGTAATTTACACATACTTAATGTCAGTAGCAAGCCTATCTTTGCTACTCACATATGGCAGGAAGTTTTTGGCATTATGTTCAATAAGGAGTATATTTCTAATCAGATTACCAAATGGAGGGTCTTAGACAAACAATCATTATCGGATCATTTAATGTCAATGTAGTAAAAAATGCCAATCTGTACAGGAATCCCAGGAGAACCTGGTGAGAGCCCTATAAGCTGGATCTCTCAGGTAGGATTGGGCAGATTGATAAAATTAGATCCTTCAGTGATATCGACAAGGCAGCCTTTCTCATTCAAGAGGCTATGCTTAATTGCTATCATGATGATTGCCTCATATAATCACGGATAAAATCCAAGAAGAGGTCATGGTGGACTAAAGACCTTAAACAAAGGAGAGGCATAGTGGGGCATCTCTTTAACAAGGCAAAAAGAACTGGCATACACAAGGACAAAAGTCATCTTGGCAAGCCTTCTGTCAAGGAATCTGGTGGCCTCTGATAGGCCATCAGACTACATAGAGCCTTGGCCCTTGAACCTATAAACCCCATAGGAACAATATGCAAGCCTGCAGGAGACTTTATGAGCTGAACTAAATAAAAATTCAAAGTCTTATTTGAGATACACTTCACACGTGTATCTTTGATGATAACATCTGCAAATCCACAGTTCACTGCAAAAGTCATAGACCAGGAATCATGCAGAAGGACTGGGAATTTTCACAAATTTTTCACTCTTCAAAATGTAAAATAGGCCATTAACAAATTTGTCCCATTTACGTCACCCGGCTGAGATGGTAACTTTATTGCCTTACTGCAGAAAGAAACTGGAATCTCTCAATATTCTTCTCTGCAACCTCTTTTGAACCAGTATAGCCTTCAGCTGTGTTCCTCAGGTCTGGAGAGCTACTAGGGTAGTATTCATTCCTAAGCATGGTCATAATAAACTGAAACAAAAGCCTATCTACTAATTAGTCTTGCATCGTTTCTTTTAAAGACTGGAAAAACTGATTGAAAAATACATTCAAAGGAGGGTGCTGTATGACACTCTCCTGAATCAAAACCAACATGCCTATCAGTCACCCAAGTCTTGCATAACTGCATTGCACAGCCTTGTCAGCAGACTGGAGGACTCCGTGGTAAGGAAAGAAATAGCCCTAGGGGCCTTCCTTGACATATAGGGTGCTTTCAATAACACTTCTTCCTGTCTATGGTCCTAGCTGCTCAGAAATATGGAGTTAATGACACCCTTTTTAGGTGGATAAACTCCATACTTAGGAGCAGAAATATTACTGCTAGTCTTCTTGGGGAAATGAAAGGAATTGTTGATACAAGGGGCTGCCACAGGGAGGTATCCTTTCTCTTCTTCTTTAGAGTGTTATGGTGGATAGTCTACTCCAAGATATGACTCAGGAAGGATTTTATATACAAGGCTATGCAGATGACATAGCACAGATAATTTTTGGGTAATTTTATCAGACATGATGAGCAATAGGCTAAGGAAAATTCACAGCTGATGCAAGCAGGAAGGTTTATCCATAAATCCATAGTAAAACATTTGTCATTTCATTCACAAACAGGAGGAATCTCAGTGGCTTAGGTACTCTTAAGTTTGGTAGTTTAACCCTGGAATATTCCAAGTCAGTCAAATATCTAGATCTTGAACCAGATAAGAAACTAACCTGGAACAATCATATTAATAGTATTCTTGCAGGGCCAGGTAGTCTCTTATAACCACCAGACATACTTATCAGATCCACCTGGGGCCTTAAACCACATATTAATCATTGGTTTTATGTTGCTATATTAGATGCCAAATATCTTATGACGCAGTGTTTGGTGGCAGACAACTTTTTAAACCACTATAGCAGGTAAGTTAACCAAGCTAGAGAAATTAGCATGTCTTTGAGTTACATGGGCCTTCAGAAGCATGCCAACCATTACACTGGAGACTGTCAGGCCTCCCTCCTGTAGATATTTATTTACAAGTGAAGGCTAGGTTCACAGTTCATCGCTTGGTACACACAGGAAATTGGAGAAGTAGCTTTTCTGGAACCAGACATATTTCCATCCTAAACTTCCTGGATATTCCAGAACTCAGGCTGAGGTCAGACCTAATGAATATTCAATATTGTAATTTCCCTCCATTTAGGGTTACTCTTGGATCTGAAGACTTTAAAAGTTTAATTAATCCCTACCTCCTTTTCATTCTTTTCACTCAACATGAACTGTGTATGTCGTTATTAGCAGAAGTTTTAATTTAACTTAATGGGGTTTCATCACGTGAGAATTATCTGGCTGAGTGTCTGAGGGAGAATACCACCGCGGAAGATACTATGAAAGCTCGTCACACCATGTCGGCTATAAATTAACTGAATCATAAGCATCTTGATATGGAAGTTCTGTTTCCAAACTGTTTACTAATACAATTGGCGATTGCATGAATGAAACTTCAAACATAGACTGAACCCGTATCTTCCATACAGTTGAATAGATTTTGATCTAATTAATAACTTAATATCTCTTGAAACTTACAAATGTATATATTTTGTTCAACAATACTTGGCTTAAATGCAAATATTAAAATAACGATGACCACAAATATTTTGTCTGAGATGAATTCATGAAAATACTTGACCTGTGTTGTTGTGGAACTCACACTGAAACAGTGATTGCAAATATTAAAGGTTTGATTTTGAATAGGAATATTCTCATTTTTGAGTATAATAAGGTTTTAAATGAAAAGTGCAGGCACTTTGCATTAATGTATCAATCATTTTCTCAGTAATATTGTACATATATCGTGTATCAATAGAAACAACAAAATGTAGTTTGCACATCTCTTCTTTTAGCTTATTAAGAGTCGCACACTTCACTTCCTGAATACTCAGCATCAGGAACCTGAGCCTTACTATACAGGTGCAGAAGTCTTTGGAATGAGATTGATTTTGGGAAAAAATTAAGGAAAGATGTATTATATCTCTGGTTTCAGTATTTTTAGGGTGATTTCATTTGTATAAGTTCTCTCCATATTAATTATATCAAAGTTAGTTTTATTTTTAATTATGAATGAATTGTAGAATAGAATTGTCTGTTTATTTCATAATTCCTTTCACAGTTTTTCAATAAATATCATTTCAGTCACTTTTTTGTACACAAGTTTAACTTTATACAATTTTACAATTATCGTGAGTATTATCAAATATTACATTACCATACAATACTATTTCACTATTTTAATTCTCAATATTTCAATCCAAAATTTCTCCATTTGATTAGTTCAAGCTTGTCTCCGGTTTATCAGCAGTTATCTATGGAATATCCAGGGAATGCAACCCCAATCGCATTACAACAAGTACACTTTTTTGTAACAGATCCACTTTGAGCCTTTTATCTCATTATTTTTTGGCAATGCCAGCTCGTTATTCTCACAAATTTCAGTGCATTCCTTTTGGCGTGGCGCAATTGTAGTGGAGGTTTGAACCAGAGACGTTCTACGGCGCCGCTACGTTGTCCCAGTGAAGATGATGGTGAAAGTAATTTTTTAAATAGCGTTTAACGGTCGTTTTTTTTACAGCTGAGCCATCTCGGATAACGGAAACGGATAATACGTGAGATGAAATGATAAAGAAAAGAATTTTTTTTAAAGAAAGGAAGTGTTCCAAGCCCAAGTTAGAGTATCCCAACATTTGAGAACTGAGGAAAACCTGAAAAAACCCTAAGTCAGGGAGGACGGATCTGGTGGGAATTCAACTCCAGACCACCCGCTCAGGAGTCTGCGCCTTAACGACAGCGGCCACCAGTGGCGTTGATGCCTGGTGGTGGGCACCTACACTTACCCGACTAGAGGATTATCGTATGCAAGGTAAAATTTCTTTGACAGATCCAGGAATAATGTCCGGTACTACAGGAATGAAAGTCATGAGCTCCGACCACTAGACTTTGAATGAATGAATGAATGAATGAATAAATGAATTAATGAATGAATGGTGTTTAACGCCCGTTTTTGCTACATAGGCACCACAGGCGATGGACACTGATGATACACGAGATGAAATGATATATTGGGAAAGGATCTATTTTTAAGGAAGGAATCATCCCAGGCCCAAGTTTAGGGTACCTCCCCAGCAATTGCCATTTATGAGGACTGAGAAAAACAAGGAAAATACCCAGTCAGGGAGAACGGTGCGGGCGGCATTCGAACTCAGACCTCGCGCTCACCAGTCCACGCTTAAGTGACCTCGGCCACCCGTGGCGGTACTACTAGACTTTGAGGCTGGTAATTTTATAGGATCTGTGGTTAATTATTTTGCAAGATATTTCTGTCATTTTACAAGGAGGATCGGAAGGGGTTTCTTAATTTCAGCTTTGTGTACGTTTACTTAGCCCTAAGTAGTGTATGTCCCTCCTTTTCGCACTTTGAGGGTGCCTTGCTTACCCCACTGCGGTGCGTATCCAGCAGGTATACATTCAGTGTTGTAGGTGAACCCATAGAAAAAATAGGGTAAGAAGTTGTTTTTATTGCACTGAAGGGTTTCTACCTGTTCGCGGAGGGTTTTATTGTTTGTTTTTTGTGTAGTGTTTAACGCCCGTTTTTACTACTGAGACACCATAGGCGGTGAACACTGGTGATATAAGATTTTTCGTTGTTTGATTTAATTTATTTACGGACGCTCTTTAACATCACAGGTCATCAGCGTCCCATTCTATTCAGGGTGTGAAATGGCCAACAAAATTTGCTCAGGGACCTCTTCTTTCAAGCTGGAGGTTCTTTTTCGTGCCGTAAATGTATGACACGGGACCCACGGCTTTACTTCCCTTCCGAAGGAAGCCATACTTAAGATTTTTACGCCCGAAAAAACCCATCGTTCCTCGCTGGGTTTGATCCCGCGATCATGGGTTTAGAAGACAAGTATGGTTATCACTACACCACCAGGATCGACGATATATGAGATGAAATGATATATAGCGAAAAGATATTTTTAAGGAAGCAAACGATCCAAGCCTAAGTTTAGGGTACCTCCCTGGCATGTGCCATTTATGAGGACTGAGGAAAACATGAAAAAAACACCAGTCGGGGAGGACGGTCCCGGTGGGATTCGAACCCCAGACCTCCCGCTCACGAGTCCGCGTCTTAACGATCTCGGCCACCCATGACGGTTTTACGGAGGGTGGGAAGGGGGCTATCCTTAATGGAGTTTTCATGTATTTACGAATTAAATTTCGATGTTTTTGAATTTCTATTTTTATCCAAACAATATATGTTTCCTTCAGGCAATCGGTTTTTTTCTGAATGGCGGAAATTTGTGGACCTTAAAGAGATTTGGTGCGGCGGAAATTTGTTGACTTTCAAAGGTTGGGGTTTTATTTTTAGTGATAATACAAAAGTTGTGTGCGTAAGCTTACTTTGATGGTTGAATTTTATTTTTATTGAATTATATTGTTTTATAAAAATGTTTCTCACTTAAAAAAAATATATTTGTTTCAATTAAAGAAAAATTTCCCGTAGCGTTCAATTTTTAATGAAACAAATATTATTAATATGCCAAAAACGTTACGATGCTACAAATGTAATTATGCAAAAAAGGTATTCTAAAGCAAAAAATATGCAAAAATTTTGTACTGATGTGCAAAATAATTGTTGAATCACTGGGTTTATATAGTGCTGTTTTGTTGCAATATTAAAGTGCGTTAATTTCCAACAATTTAGGATAAAATATAAAACACCATACCTTAAACGAACTACTATAAAGGTGAATCTAGCTAAGGTTCCAGTCACCTACTGAGCATGGTGAAATTTAGTGTTGGCATATGTTTTAACCCTCATCAGGTTTCAACCTGTTTAGGCGCCATGAGGGTCGCGTCTATCTGAATTCTTTTCCCCCTCACAGGGTTAGGTAATTTTACCAGCAAATGTTTTCTCTTGGGTCTGGTCTTTTACCTGCTATTGTTTTCCCACGCACTAGATTTACACAAAAATGTTGTTAAAAGCATTTTGAATTTTTCCGAATTTCTGTCTAAACGGGTTTTCAGACGGTGTTTTTAACTAGGGCCAGATATTTCTTACTAGTCTCTTGGGCGAGGAGGTGCGGAAAACCAATCGCATTGGGTAAAAACCAAGATGCGTCGTTAGGTATCACGCATGTGCAGTGGTGACTGAATCGTTGAAAAGACAATACAGGTAAAATTATGAGGCTTTCTTTATGTAACTTCCAATTCGTTTTAATTAATTTCTCTGTTAATGTGTGCATTTATATAATTGAAATATACCTTTTTTAAAATTCATGTAACGTCAGTTTTCTAATGTGAAGTAGACTTTAATGTAACATGAGTGAAAATCCTTTTAGTGAATACACACATTTTTATAGTTGCTTGTGGAAGCCATTTTTACAATTGACACATTTGTCAACAACCTTTTTCTTGAAGATATAAAATTTTGAAACATTATTATGGACAAAATGAACATGTTCTACAAAAGTCCAGTTTTTACCCTAAATGTTTGTGTTGTTAAGTGGAGCAGGTTTTCCTAGCTCTAACGATTATGGATAATATAAGATATTATATTTAATTAATATTAAGGCTTACCTGATGAATCATAAACATTAATAAATCATCATTAATACAAGTAAAGCAAAAGGTTTAGACGTACTTCAGAAATTGTGTACTAGACATTTGTGTAGTAATTTTGTTAAATTCTGAAAGTCCGGACCTCACGACTTTAGTTGGCGTCCCCTTTTACACAAAGGGACAAGAAATCCAGGTCATAAATACCAAGCACCGATACAGTTACCGAGGGTGATTTTATAGCCTAAAGAACCTTAAAAAAAGACGCAACCCTAACAAAAACATAACGGGACACGTTTGCCACATAAGAGTAACTTAAGAGGGAGATTCAAGAGGAAAAATAAAATAGAAAGCCCCGAAGTTCGTTAGTAGGAGGACCCTCAGAGAAATCGGCGCCAAATTGTAGCCTATAAGTAACGAACCGGGAACCACGTGATTCTTATGTAGCCAATCTACGAGTAGAACTTAAGAAGACGCTATAAGAATTTAAATATAAAATTACTGAATGTACGTAAGACTGACTGACTGCAGATTTAATAAAAGTCATGGGTAAACCAAAAAAAAAAAAAAAAAAAAAAAAAAAAGAGCCCACTTCTCAGTCAGTCAGTTCGAGTTGGTTAGGCAGCCCCTTCTTCGCAGTCAGTCAGTTCGAGTTGGTTAGGCAGCCACTTCTTATCAGTTAGTTCAGTTCAAGTGACTTACTTAGCCAGTTAACTCAGTTCAAGCCGGTCTACTCAGTCAGTTCGAGTTAGGCAGTCATTTAGTTACTTAGTCAGGCTGAGTCTAAACGATAACTGTTAATAAGAATAACAGTAAAGTGATCGGTGACCGCGTGTGTCCGCGCCAATAGAAACACCACAGGATGAGTTTTCAAGTGTATATGCCACCTACATCTAGTACGCTAAACCGATTCGCGTGGTTTTTCAAGGTTATCTTCTGGCGAATGTTTTTTGAATGATTTATTTATGGATACTCTTTAACACCTCAGGTCATCAGCGTCCCATTCAACTAAGGGCGTGAAACGGCCGACAATCTATTGGCGAGAAAATACAATTGATATATGTATATATAAAGACATTCATCGTCTTGGTGTAAATAAATAAATAAATAAACAGTTCTCTGAAAAACTTATATAAATCTCTTGATGTGAAGAAGATAGTGTTCCCATTCCCCATCCTGTGTTCCTGGTAACGTATATACGTTCTTAAAACCAAAATACAAATACCGACCCTGAGAACCCACCCTAATTAATCCCATATGTGAAACCCCCCCCCCCCCACTAAATACTGCTTCATTTCATCGAAGCGGAGAGGCAGGCCAACTTGATTTTCACCCAGAGTAAATACTGCTTTATAAGCACTACATTCTGGGGATTTCTATAATATTACACTACCACTTTTACATATAGACGCATATGTGTGCAAGCGCATCTAACTTATTTCTCATTTGTATATAATTTGGTATGTTTAATTTTTAAAGTAATAATTATTGCTAAAATTTGTTTGATTTTAATCATATTTTCATAATGATTTTGCTTTTAATTAACATTAAAATCACTTTTATTTACACTTTTTAAATAATGCAATAATTTTACATTTTACTAATACAGTGCATTAATCAATGGACTAATGTGTCTAACTTACAAAGTTTACTGTACAATGACCGTTATTAATTGGTGTCAACATTTGCAAACCTACGCGAATCTAGAATAGCGGACAAAACCTATTGTGTGCTTTGTACTGCATTCTCACTTATATTACACCGCTATAATAATATATACCTATATATGATTTGCAATAGTCTTATTACTGTCGTATTTTACTTGTTTTTATTCCTATTCCATCCCTGGTTGTGCGTAAATATTTCATGTTCGGAGTCTACGTATAACTCCAGGGATGCCATAATTATTAAAATTCAATAAATTTCTCCAAACGTGTCGTGTAAAATGTTTAACTTATCATAAAAAAGAATAAAAGAAGAAGAAAGAAGAAAGCTATTTTTCGCGAAAAAAATATATTTCTCTTCGCGATTCGCTTTTAACACGCAACAGAGAAACAAAAAAACTATTTAACTTTGCTATGTGGCACAAAACAAATTGTACTCTGTACCAGAGTACTTTTCAAAGTTCAACTACAAATAATTTCAAGCAGTAAGTGGCATTTTCGCATTTTATCTGCTAAAAACATTTAAAAATGTTAGAAGGTAGGTCTATTTTGTAATTGTATAAATATTTTCACTTACATTCAAATAATGAGCTGTAAGTAAAATTGTTTTGTAATTTTGCAATATTTATGTTGGCTTGCGAAAACATTTCGCAATCAAACACAGTAATGTGATCCTTCTTCCCTCTGTGCCGCCTGACTGACCATTACCGTCGGTTCTGGTTGTGTAGTGGTTACCATACTTGCCTCCTACGCCCAAGAACGCCGGTTCGAACCCGACCAGGACCGATGGATTTTTTCGGGCGTAAAAATCATAAGTATGGCTTCCTTCGGAAGGGAAGTAAAGCCGTGGGTCCTGTGTCGTACATTTACGGCACAGAAAAGAACCTCAAGCCCGAAAGAGAGGCCTCTGAGCAAAATTTGTCTACCGTTTCACTCCCGGAGTTGAATGGGACCCTGATGACCTGAGATGCTAAAGAGCGTCTATAAATAAATCAATAAATCAATCAAAATAAATGACCATTACCGAAGAACTGGCAAAAATCTTGGCTACTAATGCCGAAGTTCGGGAAGGGAGAATGTCATGTGCAGTTGCACGTGATGAGGTAAGGGCGAGTTGTTGGAACATACTGATTCAATATGAAGAATATTTTCACTGTTTTAAATTAATAATTCTTATAAAGACACGTTTTGAAGTAGTAATAAAGCGTGCTATATCATTCAACAAAACTTAAAATGTCACTACCACACTGTATTTAATGATCTCGGGCATTACTATGTTTTTTCACTCTAATTGTAAATTAATAATTCCTTCAAAAATATTTTGTAACGGAAATTATTTGTTTAAATTATTCAACAAAACCAAAAGTATCTCTTTCTCCTTGTAAGAAATGATCTTAATTTTTTTCGCTCTATTTTTCCCAAATTTTCTTCCAATAATTAACCTTAATGAATATTATAAAACTCAAAACTGATTAACTTTGCAAAACTTATGTAATAAAGAATGCTTTCGCTGTCTGCAAATTAATAATTTATACAAATATACGTTTTGTAATAGAAATTAAGTGTTTAAATCATTCAATAACAGTAAACATATTGCGGTCTTTCTTTATTTCATGATATCTGGCGCACTTCAGTGACCTGAGATGAAATTGTTTCATAAAGGAAGGATGTTTCTTTTACCACCTGTGTGAAATTGGGGATAATTTTTTCTAAAAGTATGATTTCGTTTGATATTTCCATTCAACTGTGACTTGAATATTACATAATAAAGTTATTCAAAATCTGCGTCCGGTGTTCACATACAATGATTCGTTTCACGGTTATACTACAACAGTAATTTTGTAGTATGGTTTTTTAAATTTTTTTTTATCGTAACACTAACACACACACGTGCGCCTGCGCATAGGGCCTGCATTCTCAGCCGTCTCTGCATTATGTTTCACCAGTAGTACAATCGAAGAGCCATATCATGAAAGCGTTCTATAACAAAAAAACATATAGTCTGCATTGTATTTTTCGTCACTGTTATTCACACACACACACACACACACACACCATTATTCTTTTGATCAGTTAATTTACTCACTGTGATTTACGCAAGTAATCCTGTACAATTTGGTATGAAAAAATCTTCTATTCTCGATAAGACATCTATTGGCATCGCGCCACGTTCTAAACACCAAATATGCGCAGAAGCAAACAGTTGTTACCAGTTCCAATTGTTGACGTATTCTAAACGATATCGTGTTGCTCAGTATATCGACGTAATCCATCCAACACACACGATTTAACAATACGTTGCTCTGCACTTTATTAGATATAATATTTCCAACTTAAGTGTTGTTGGGAATTCTCTCTCTATGTCTCTGTCTCTCTCTCGCTCTCACCGCCACGGGTGGCCGAGGTCGTTAAGGTACGGATTCGTGAGCGGGAGGTCTGGGTTCGAATACCGCCAGGACCGCCCTCCCTCACTGAGTTTTTTTCTAGGTTTTCCTCAGTTCTCATAAATAGCAAATTCCGAGGAGGTACCCTAAACTTGGGCCTGGAACGATTGCTTCCTTAAAAATAAATCCTTACCCAATTTATCATTTCACCTCATGTATCATCAGCATCCATCGCCTGTGGTGCCTCTGTAGCAAAAATGGGCGTTAAACACTATTCATTCATTTCATTCTCTCTCTCTCTCTATCTATCACACACTACCACATGTACATAAAATTCATTCTGGTTTGAAAAAATGGGGGAAAAAAACCTATATCACATTCATGTCATCATTTATCCCATTTTCAAACCATCTTGTTTGACTAACAATGGTTATCTTATTCTGAGAAGAAAGTTGGGGGTTTTTTCAGGTAAAAAAATTACGCATACATTTACCCTGGAGAATGAAGTTAAAAACAATAAATATATGGAACATTTTTGGGAAAAATCAGTTTAACTTTAAAAAATTGTTCTTTTTGAAAGCAAAAATATTTTCGCGCAATGTCTTAATATTACTACGGCAAACGGAGTGAAAAAGTATTCCATCACTTACATCTCGCAATGAAGACACTTATTTTTAATATAAAAGAAAACACTTAAAGAGAAAAACCCTTGTTAGATTAAAAATGAATATATTATTGTAAAGCAGAAAGTTGGGATTTTTAAAGGTAAAAACACATACACTTACTTCAGATCATAAATTTAAAAGCAATAAAATATACGTAGTGCTGTACGGTAAAATCAGATTTATAACTTTGAGTGCAAAAGTATTTTCGCACAATGACATGCTATTACTAAAGCGAATGGAGCGAGGAAATACATTTTGCAGCACTTAACTCTTGCAACTTAGGCCACTTATTCTTTAATAAAAGAAGGTTCACTTGATAGAGCAACTAATCGGTTACGTTATTGTGAAAATATATTGGGGCTATTACACAGCAAAAACACATGCATGCACTAGTTCATAATATATAAACATAAATTCAAAGAAATGTACATAATGTTATTCGGGAAAAATCAATTTTAACTATGAGAACATGTTATTCTGGAAATAAACACAGTTGCGCACAATGATTTACTACTATGAGTGGAAAAAATAAAATAAAAATATATACCTCGAAGTAAATGACAGCAGAAGTGACCCAATATTGTGATAAATGCTCACAAAACTTAACATCCGACGTTATAATTTGTATCTTTCAACCAACAAAAATAACGCTCTATGATCACATTAGCGAAATATTGCCTGCCCCGGGCAGCGAGGTCTTAATAGCGTGTCGGAAGAAACTTTTCCTGTCGGACATCTTGTGTGTATGAAAATGTATGTCATTAGAAATATGTAACACATTAGGGGTATTTTATCTTATATATAACGAAATGTACTAAAAGTAGGAAATTATAAAAATTAAATGTACATTTATTGTAATTAAACATATTTACTTCATGAACAAAAAGAAAACTATTTGTAACACACCCTCAGACAAATTTTCAGTTCACGATTTTAAAGTAGACGAGCGTCGTACGATGCAACTTGTAACATAGCTGTCTGCAGAAAAATAGGAATGGGATATAAAATATGTAAAAAATTCTTGAACATAAAAAGCGATTAGAACTTACAACTGTAATGTCTTCACATTGCATAAAGTAACGGATAGGCTCTGAATCAATGAAATTAAAATGATGTGCGCTACGGAGTACTGAAAATGACTTGTTCTACACATTAACTTGCTCCACTACGCACTGAAATTAAATATCAATATGGCTATGTGTTGAAAACGAAAAATAATTCGTAAATTAAAAATATGTTCACTCTGAGTGCGAAATAGGCTCCGGCGTGATCAGGGAGAGAGGTTGCGAGAAGCACGGATTAAGAATCCACGACCATTAAGGTGTGTTCTTTACTTTCACATGAACCTCAAATCGTTAAGTTGTGTTCATTTCTTTTGGATTTACTGGTGAAATATAATGCAGAGACGGTTAAGAATGTAGGAGTTCTGTGTGCATGTGTTTGTGTGTGTATCAGTGTTACGATAATAAAATTGTTTAAAAAAACTATGCTACAAAGTTATCATTGCAGTAAAAATAGAGAAACGAATCATTGTTTGTGAACACGGGGCAAAGATTTTGAATAATTTTATTGTGTAATATTCGGAGTTTCAGTTGGATGCATATATCGAATAAAAACGTCTTATTTCACATATATGATCCCTCCTTTACACATTTTCACTACATGACATCGAAGTACGCCAGAGATCATTAAATACAGGGAGACAGTAATATTTTTACTTATGTTGAATGATTTAAAACACTTAAATTCTATTATAAAACATATCTTTGAATGAATTACTAATTTACAGATATTGAAAATATTCTTTAATTACACCTGTTTTTGATAAGTTAAACCGTATTCAATCTCTAATATTATCTACTAAGTTATCTATTTAAAGAATAGAGTAGTAAAAAGAGAGTGAAAAAACTTAGCAACGCCAGAGATCATTAAATAGAATGCGACAGTGATACTTTTGGTTTTATTGAATGATTAAAATACTTAGTTTCTATTGCAAAACGTATCTTTGAATGAATTATTAATTTACAGACGGTAATATATTCTTTATACTGAACCAGTACGTTCGAACAACTCGCTCTTACCTCCACCACTCGCTACTCCACATGACACATTAAACATTGTAAATTAACAAAACATTTTATTTACAGCTCATTCTTTAAACGAGAATATCAATTCCATTACACAAAATGCCCACCTATTTACATTTTTAATGCTGCTTGTAGATAAAAGGCGAAAATGCCACTTAAGCCATGAAATTATTTTTAGTTGTAACATGAAAAGTTTTCTGCTAGAACCGACAATTTTTTCATGCAATATATCAAGTTAAATAGTTTTTTGTTTCTCTGTTGAGTGTTAAAGGCAAATCGCGGAGGAAAAAATATTTTTTCGAGAAATATAGCTTTCTTTTCTTTTCTTTTTCTTAAGTTAAATATTTTACACGGCACGTTTGGACAAATTTATTGAACTTTCGTGGAAACGCGATGTTTTTCTAATATTTTATTGTGACAGTCCTGGAGTTGTACGTAGACTCTGAAATAATTCATCAACATTTAAGATCATCTAGATGAAATACTTACGTATCACCAGGGAGGGGGAAGAGGAATAAAAACAAGTAAAATACGACAAAAATAAGACTATTGCAAATTACAGATAGATACATTTCACTATAAGTGATATAATATAAGTGAGTATGCAGTACAACATATAGAATAAGTTTTCGTCTGTTATTCTAGATTCGCGTAGGTTTGCAAATTTTGACACCGACTGATAACGTTCTTTGTACAATGCAGTAATGTAAATTTTATAAGCTTGAGTGTTTAATACACTGCATTGCTAGCATGTAAAACGATTACCTTATTTAAAAATTGTAATTAAAATATTTTAATATGCATAAAAAACAAAACCATTACGAAAATATGATGAAAATATTTTCCTTTACATCAAACTAATTTTTAGCAATAATTGCTACTTTAGAAATTAAACATACCAAAGTATATACAAATGAGTAATAAGTTAGGCGCGCTTGCACACATATGTGTGTACACGTAAAATGATAGTGTAATATTATGGAAATTACAAGTATGTAGAGCTTGACAGTATAACATTTTGGATAAAAACTGGACTTATGTAGAACATGTTCATTTTTGCTCATAATAATATTTCTAAATTGTATATCTTCAAGTAAATGGTTGACAAATGTGTCAATGGTAAAAATGGCTTCCACAAACAACCTAAAAAATTTGTGCATTCACTAAAGGATTTTCACAGTGGTTACATTGAAGCTTGATATTAGAAAACTGACGTTATATGAAAATTAAAAATATATATTTAAATTATATGAAGGCACGCATTAAATAGATATTTTAATTAAAACGAATTTAAAGTTGCACAACAAAGACACTCGTAATTTGACCTGTATTATCTTTTCAACGATTCAGTCACCACTGCGCATGCGTGATACCTCATAACAAATCTTCGTTGTCACAAAATGAGATTGATTTTCCCCACCTCCTCGCCTTAGAGACTAGTAAGAAATATCTGGTCCCCAGATGAAAACACCTCCAGAAAAACCATTTAGACAGAAATACGGAAATGATCTTTTAACAAACTTTTTGTCTAAAACTAGGGTGTGGGAAAACAATAGCAAGTACCCAAGGGAAAACATTGATAGGTAAAATTACCTAACCCTGTGAGGGTGAAAAGAATTCAGATATACACGACCCTCATGGTGCCTAAACAGTTTGAAACATGATTGAGGTGTAAAATATGTGCCAATGCAAAATTTCACGATCAGTAGGTCGCTGAAACCGAGCTAGAATCATCTCTATAGCACTTTGTGTAGGGTATGGAATTTGATGTTTTTTTCCCCCTCAATTGTTGGAAGTTGACACACTTTAACATTTTAACGTAATGGTAATATGTGCACAACGGTGACATAAAAGTTATTTTACACATCGGTATAAAATGTTTGCATATTTTTGCTTTTGAACAACTTTTTTTTTTGCATTTGATCAACATTGTTGGCAGAATTGCATAATTTTTGCATCGTAGCAATTTTATGCATATTAAAAACATTTTTGCTCATTAAAAATTTAACGCAATGCGAAAATTTCCTTTGATTGCAATATTACATTTTATTTTAGTGATAAATATGTTTATAAAACACACAAAATGCTTCACATTCACCATTCAATAAAAGTAATGCTCAACCATCAAAGTATACCTACCCACAAAAGTTTTGTATTATCAATTAAAATAAAACTCAACCTTTGAAGGTCTATATATTTCGCTCACCGGATCTCTGAAGGTCGTCAAATTTCCGCCATTAAAAATCGATTGCTGGAAGGAAACAAACATTGTTAGGGTAAACACGGAAATTCAAAAAACATCGAAATTTAATTCGTAAAAACATGAAAACTCCATTAAGGAGAAGGTCCTTCCCACCCTCCGTGAACTGGTAGAAATCCTTCACAGCAATAAAAACGTCTCTTTTTAGCGTATTTTTCCCACGAGTTCGCCTACAACAGTGGATGTAAACTGCTGGATAGGCACTGTAGTAGGGTAGGAACGGCACCCGGAGAATGCGCTAAAGAGCCACATGCACTACTGTCCTATTTCAGCAAAATTCCGATCACAATCAATACACGAATGTCCTTTGGTTGGATACATGGCGAATGTAATGAAATCTATCACTATCACAGATAAGTGAAATACTTAACAAGTTCGCTATTTATGTTTAAATTACTGTTATGTGCCTGCTTTTCAGAACCGCACAAGACAATAATTGTATGCCTAGACAATTCAATATGTCAGTAACATGTGGAAAATGCTGTAAACTTGTGATGCATTTTAATGTAAAATAATTTAACTCAATTAGACGATTACAACGATATATGCATATAAATTGTAGTACCAAAATGTGGAATTGTGGGGGTAGGGAAATCAATGTTTCATATTTTTGCTACTTTTCTTTGAATTGTCTGTAAACAACATACAAATCATGCGTTGCATCAAATGGTAAAAGTCTGCTTTCCACCCATCAGTAAGATGGTTGATTTCCTTTTGGACAAGATGCCTATTTTTTAGGTGTTTCCTGATTTATTATCTTTAAAGGAGAATACTAGTGAACCGTCCGCTTCATGACTGAAATGCTACATGTTCTTTTGTTAATTAATGAAATTGAATTTGATTCTCATTTGCGACAAGAGGAATTTTCCGTTGCTCTGAAAAGACATAGATATGCATAGTAGCCGTAGATATGCTTCATTTTTTACATCATTTTGAACATTTGTAGCTTTCAGCATAGCTTGGTTTACTGCAGCAAGAGGTTACTATGACTGAATATTCTGAAGGAAAAAAAACGGGGAATTTTAGGTGTGTTGTCGTGTTTATTCCATTTTCCCGATTTCATTCCACTAACATTCCCACTTTTCTGTCTCACATCGATTCTTCATGTTCTTCATGTTAATTGCACATCATGACCGAGATCACTAAGTTACGATTCCGTAAATAGGAAGACTGGTGCTCTAATTTTGCCAGGGCCGTTCTGCCTAACTGAGGCTTTATCTAGGATTCCCTTAGTCCTAATCAATGGCAAATGACTGGGAGATACCATAAACCTTGATATGTTCTCAAAATGTATTTCCAAATTTATGATTAAATTTCATGGATCATCAGTGTTCACCACCTGTAATGTCACAGTAGTAAAAATGGGCGTGAAACTATTTAATAATTGCATATTTTTCATATTTTTGATGCTTTTCGCGATCACTATGACATCTGTCGGCTTTGGAGGATACTACTCATTCATCTACTGTACTGTACTGTAAGACTGTACTTCTGATTTACATTAGGACATTGAGTATGCTAATCTTTGACCTTGTTTGTTACTTCGAGCACTTTAATATCCAAGTCCTACAAGCGTTTTTTAGGACTTGTTTCCCTGCCGTAAATATACGACATGGAACACATGACTTTACTTCTCTACCGAAGGATTTTTACGCCAGAAAAAATTCAAGACCCTGGCCGGAATGGAACCCACGAGCTTGGGTATACGAGGTAAGTATGGTTACCACTAGACTACCAGGACCGATTGTGTGTCTAGCGTTGTCTACGTATGACTAGCATATGGGTCCTGTGGGGACTTAGGTTTCATTCATCTACATAGACAAGGGAATGCGTTTGTCATATATCGTGAAATACCTATCTTTTAAATTCTGATTTCAGACTATTAGATTTTCATACATTTTGAGCAAGAAGTGAAATTTCCACGTAATATGTTTGATATGCTAGCATGAAAAGAGGCAAGAGTAATCATTGCCTAGTTGTTCGCAATACCATGACATTATTTAAATAACAATTATTTTTTTTTTTTTGCACGGAACTGAAAATACAACCTAGTTTTGCTATGCCACTAGTTAGCTTAAGTTATTTCCTTTACGATCTGTTTAACACAGCAGATTATTAAAGCTTAATAATAATAATAATAATAATAATAATAATAATAATAATAATAATAATAATAATATGTACCGTAATCTTAACCTTAATTAATTTCGGGTCCGATTCAAACGCACGTTTATAGCCGGAAAGAGAACGATTTAAATTATTGCAATTAAAGTTAATAGTAAGTATGATGCCGCTTATAGGATCGACACGTCACTAGTTAGAGTCTCGGTCGTGACCTAAATTTTTCCTATCTGACTGTGAATGAAATTTCTATTTTAAGAGAGACAAAGTAAATATTCCCAATTCGATATTTGCAATTTGAAGAATATGAGGGCTGTTTGATAATTCCTTGCAAACTCAAAAGGTATTAGCACTAGATTGTTTTCAACATTACCTAAGCAACGTGGTGGCTATTAAGGAAGAGTATATATTTATAAACAGTTTGAGAAGCTTGCTCCACAATCATTTTACTGCTTACATTTGTAAACGAGCTTCCAAATTGGGAACACGGGTTTTGTGTATTAATAAAACATTACACTTTGAAAGGTACAATACCCGCAAAAATTGAAGCGAAACTGAACAAAAATCACAGCAAATCTGGAACTTCACTTAGAAGGATGAATGAATATGTGGTAAGTTTAAATGTGGCGAAACGATCACAAGTGATGCGGACAATTTCAAACTTCCTGTCGAAGTAACGGTTTCCAAAAGTGTTGAACAAATTCACGACATGGTGCTAAGCGATCGAAAACTGAAAGTGCGGGAGATTTCTGATGCTGAAGGCATTTTTGAAGTTCAGGTGCATAACATTTTGCATAATCATTTGCAAATGAAAAAGTTATCGGCGAGGTGGGTGCAGTGATTGGTCCAGATTGACAGAAAAGAGAACGAATTGTCTCTTTCGTTCAGAATTTGGATCTATTTAATCGAAATTCAAGTAAAACTTGAACAATCAATGCAACATGGATACACCACTAAACCTTAGAAACGAAACAGCGGTCGAAACAGTGGTTTGCGACCGGAGAAAGCGCTTTGCAGAAGGCAAAACAATTCCCTCAGCAGGAAAAGTGATGACTATATTTTCAGATTGCAACGGCATAATTTTTGGTTGACTTCTTGTAAACGGGCAAAACCATATCCGGCGAATAGTTCGCTAAGCCATTGGAACAATTACAGAAGCGATAAAGAAGAATCGTCCTCATTTGATAAGGAAAAAGGCGATGTTCCATCAAGATAACGCGCCAGCGCACAGGTCTGCGATTTCAATCTCAAAACGGAATTAACACTAGAACGCTCTAACTTTAAATACACCCGTTAACAGTCAATTGACAGCTACTACTTTCTTATATATTTTTAATAATTTTTCTCATTGAAAACTATGATTTTTTTCCCTTATCCCCTTCTAGCCCACTGTGATGGTAAAGAGGGAATGAATTTGATTCTAAATTGCAAGCCCGGTTCGCATCCAGTTTCCATTTAGCTTCCGGAATGAGTTTGTATGCACTTAGTGTCTGCTCGGTATCACATATTTAAGTGCACTTCTGTAGGACGATGAAATTTCTTACTTCCCAGAGGACTGTAGTGATGTAGAAGGAACAATATGGCTTCTGAGTTGCAAACCAGTTTCGAATCCAGCTTGAATCGAGCTTCTGGTTTCAGATATTTTTATGTTCATGCTTTTTGCTCACGTATCAGGTATGTTAAGCGCTTTACGTTCCCACGACCCTTTGCCTATTCATTTAATTTGTTGGTAATTTAATGATGCATTCATACATTTGTTCGTTCATTCATTTGTTCATCTCCATAGATCATCTCGGCTAAACGTTAAAAAAAAAAAAAAAAGTAATTTGATTTCAAGTATAAAAGCATGTTTTATCGACAGTAAAATATTTTATTATACGAATTGGGTTTGCTCTGTGCTATGCAGTAATAAATTATTTATATAAAATGACACAAGTTACAAAAACATGGATTACATCTATACAGAAAGCTGTTACATTGAAACATTCTCAGAGATATTGTTATGACCCTTTTTGCAGAGTTTTTGTTTATACAAGAATCACATACACCTTTTTACATGTTGAACATCTTTGTTTATATTTTTCTTGCGTAGCTATTTCACAAGTTTTGCGTTTATCGGCCTTAGATGGTCCTTCGTCCCTATAATCAGCTATGAATAATGGTGGCAGTAGTCCATGAAAATGAAAAGCTAAGCTAAATTTTAGACATGGATACAAGAACTGATAAACAATGACACGCGCACTTCGCTACAATGAGTTGAAACATGTTTGTTTTGAGTGATGTTATTATCGCTTACAACTTGGCAATAAATAAAAAAATAAATA
Organism: Metallyticus violacea; assembly: GCA_030762175.1. Taxonomy (NCBI): domain Eukaryota; kingdom Metazoa; phylum Arthropoda; class Insecta; order Mantodea; family Metallyticidae; genus Metallyticus; species Metallyticus violacea. Next base: position 15,732 of record JAUJEO010000288.1, on the reverse strand, counting down.
AAATAAAATAACAATAATGGTGGGCTTAACTTCATTGAAAGGGATAAAAAGTCACAAAACCATAGGAAAATACTTCCAAAAAACGGTGAAAATATGAGAGTTTGAAAATCAAAAGCGGCCAATTGGCAGCCATTGGGCGTTCTAGTGTTAAGATATAAAATCCTTCCTCAGCCCCCTACTCCCGCATATTGTGCCTCAGTAGTAAAAACGGGCGTTAAACACAATTAAAAAAAAAGCCTATTACTCTCCGGACGGTTTTCTCGGACTGCTTCCTGTTCCCCAATATTAAGAAATGACCAGCAGGAGAGAAATTCGTTTCATAAGAAGAGATTGTCACAGAAAAAATGCCTATTTAGTAGAGCTGAAGAAATTGCATTTAATGAATGAATGAATGAACGAACGAACTAATTTTTAAGTAGTTCAATAATAACAATAGAATATAAGGAGTGGTGAAACTCACTGCAAAATAAACCTGAAACATTTTTCTATAAAATGATATGCTTTAGGCTTTTAGTTCAACAAGTTGCTCTAAAGAAAGTGATTGTAGATGTCATGCAAATCCGCTTCATGTACGTTTTGTCGTGACTCAATTTGCATCTTGTTTTACCTTGTAGACATTAATGTTCTCTGCTCAGGTCAGACCTTAAACCCCATAAACTCAAATATCCCTAACTCCTTGTTCTCGGCTGACGTCAAAGGTTTAAATACGATGAAGCTCAAAATAACGACCGCCCTTTAGCATTAAGTAATTGTCTGGTGATCCTTACTTCTCCAGGGAAGCGTTTAATGTCGTTCTCTGAATATATCTTTTGATTATAAATTGTTTGAGTGAGTTGAATAATTTCTCTCAATATAGGCTGACGTTCAGTTTTCTGCTTAGCATCTAGTACATATCGATGGAAGAGGACAGAGAAATAAAATAGACAAGTACCTATCTTCTAGATTGCATAATAACATTGAAAAATATAGTGGAAGGTCAAACCTATACTCGTCATTTGGCTGCTGACTAATAACTACCGTGATCTCGCTTGATAAAGGCTCAGTCTGCCTCCGTCGATAGTGAGATCAATGGTCGATAATTGTATATTGTTAATATGTAGTAATTCTGAAACACTGCTATAAGCATTTAAATTACTCGCGGAAAATTAATATCGAAATAATAAACATTGTACTAAATAAGTACCTTCATGGAGTACCACCTAAATTAGTACCTAAATAGTTTCATGTTACTAAGCATAAATATAGCATTAAATGAAGAGAAATGATTATTGCTTAAGGAAGCAAAACAGCTATGGTCATTAGCGCCCAACATGAAGAGAAAGAAATTGTTTATTACTAACATGTAATTTAATCATTAAATTCATTATTATTATTATTATTATTATTATTATTATTATTATTATTATTATTATTATTTATTATTATTATTATTATTATTATTATTATTATTATTATTTGTACAGTAGAAGTAAACAATTAAACTTTTAAAATAACCTATGTATAACTATCTTATATTTGCTAATTTTGATTTTAAGGAAACTATAATATTGTAAACATGTACATAACTTGGCAACTGCGGCTCAGGTAGCACGTGATTGTCAATGTGGGATTTCGTAGTTGGAATAAGTGTCCTTAGGTTTGGTTTTATTTCAGCAAATGAAAAAAAAAAAAAAAATATTAATCTTCTAAATTCTTCTTGTAAAAATAATTATTTCAATGAAATCTTAAAATAAGGCTGCAGATACGACATCTATTTAATAAAAATTCGTAAATTGTGGGTTCCTATCATCAGTTCAGGCAATCAGTTAGTCAGGTAGTCAGACGACTTACACCAATTCGGTAATGCACGAGACTTGCTCTGGTACGTGAAGTTGTACACGCAGAATAAGCTCTACAATGGACGCGGGCACAACAGTAAGTTTTATTTCGGACGCAGTTCTCAGTTCGTCTCCTTAGGAGTCGCAGCAGCTAAATTTATACTCCACGTAGCTAAGTTCTACCGTACACAGAACACAAGAGGCGACGGGAAAGATCTTGCATACACATTCAGATCTACTAATCGCGTGATTATTATCACAGTTGATATTCGACCCCAGTCCTGTTGAGCACAAGTCACAAAATAACGGAACGAAACTCTGAGATATTGTCGTCATGAAGCATGGGCAACAACAACAAAGCGACCAATAATCAATTAACGATACACAGCTAGAAATTATGGCGATCAACAACTAAATCGCTTCATAATTGGCTGCCACACACAAAACCGTTTCAAAATTGACGACCACGGACCAAATTGCTTCAAAACTGGCGTCCAACGTGAGACCACACAACCAAACCGCTTCAATTAAGAAGACTGTGTTCATTAAGTTCATTTTAGCGCAGTCGAAATGTCGTACCAACATCTCGTGATCTCAGTAAGATATAACTTTCAGCTGTTGTTCTGTTGATTGTAAAAGTGTAGACTGGAAGCGATCATCTCTTGTTCTTAGACCGTCTGTTTTTGATGTTGAGCAGGCGAATTCTGAATGTACTGGCATTCCAACTACACTCAGGGTTACACATAGATATCTGCGTGGTATGGCTACATACTGGTCTCATATCATCTAACTCTTCACACTTATGTGGATACTTTCTAAACCATAATCAATGATAGATAAACATAAGTGTGCTGCTACTTGATAAGTTATCACCATTTACAATTTACCGTAAGTTCTGGCGTGTTTGGAAAAGGAATATATGCATGTGGTAACTGAGGGGGGGGGGGGGTAAACTTACTTCTAATATTTAAAATTTGGGATAAAGTCCGAGTCTTCAGTTCGTGAGGTTTCCAGTTAGATTTTCGAAGCCGGCTAATCTAACTATATTTATTTATTTATGTAGTTTATCTAAGGACACTCTGTAGCATTCAATTCAGGGAGTGAAAGTAGGCTCCTTTTTTCAGGCTTGAGCTTCTTTTACGTGCCGTAAATCTATAAAACGGTACCCAGACATTACTTCCCTTCCGAAGGAAGCCATTCTTAGCATTCTTGAGCCCTATACATCCATCGACTCTGACCACTACTTTGGGTCTAATTTGAATAGAGTTTGTGATGTTCCTTAGACGCTAAAACAACTGATTTACCGACCATTTCCTTATCACGAATCAGGAAAAACCATTAAAATGAATAAAACATATAGACGGTAAGGGTAATCAACTCTGTAACTAAGGCCATCTATCAGATGATATGAAGTGAACACTACTGCATATTTCATGTGATCAGTAGATGCCAAATGTTAAGGCATTAAAATAATATAAAACTGTAGGCAAAATGGATTTAGAATGTAATATTAGTAGTAAAAAGGCATTATCAAATGTTCAGGCATTGAAAATGTAGGCTAAACAGAATTTTAAAGATGTAATATAGACGGCACACAGAATTACTGGTGACTAAAAATTAACTCATACGCAACTATAAACAAATTTGCAAAAAATTATTATATTTCAAATTATTACTAACCGGAAATTGTATGTAATTCCTTTTTTGTATAAAAATAATTTAAATAACATAAAAATATTATTTGTAAACAATATCACAAATTTGTGCAAGATATTTAAGAAACAACTGGCTGTTTATAACAATGTACAGAATATGAAAGGAGAGCTTATACCTAATAATCTAAAAAGGTAATTCTAAGGTTATAAGTGATAATTGGACATCTTAGTGAAAATTTACAGTAGCGAATCAGGTACGGCAATCTCTTTTTCATTAAGGACGATATTATTCAAAAGATTTCCCTTATCGCGTCATTAGATTTGCCTAGGGGGCACAGCACATTGTTAACCATAGAGCATTTCTTTTATAAAATGAAATCCACCGTGAAACAATCCTTACAACAGCTATGTTAGAATATACAAAATTAATTCTAGTTGCCGCCAACAAAGCACTACTGCTATAACAGAAACATTGCAAAAGTAATTAAAAAAAACGGAATAATACGAAATAAGGAGTAAAGCACAAGAAAGGTAAAATTAAATATCTTGCCACAATATTTGATAGTTCACAAACAATATTTTCTATACAATTTTATCTTTTCTGACGGATACCAATAAAAAGAGGCATTTTGCCTCGAGTGACCAGTAACCAATAGATGCAGCAATAGGATCAATGTGGTCAAAGCGACAATTTACAAAGTAATAATTAATGTATTTTTTCAATGAAAACGTTCACCTTATGAGCGGAGCAGCATATAGCTGCTTAAGAATCATTATTGGAAATTGCAGGAAAATGCAATAAAATAATCAATGACAGATTTCGAAAAGGCACATACACCAAGAAAGCATAAAATACACAGGAACATTTATGTTCATACAAACTGGTTGGAAGACTTGTGGGTGTTGCTCATACTGACAGTGAAATTAATATCAATTAAATGAATATAAACCATGTGTTGGAATATACCCATAAATATTTGTCACTACAACTAATTTTAGTATAGGTATATAGATTATTCCATACTACAGTTGCATAATAAAATAAATAAAACTTTTGGTAATGGACATTTTCTAGCTGTACTTAAATTTTTAATTTTATTTATATTTTAAATTAAAAATACAAAAGGTATTACCTATTATTGTATTCATCCAACTAATATAGGCTAAATTACAAAACGTGGTAACCCCATTTCCCTCATACTTGCATACGAAAAGAAAACTCTAGGGAAAAAAGGAATCTTACAGTAAATTTGTAGTAAAAGTGAAATTTATAGATAAATTAAGAAATATTTACTGAAATACTTGGCAGTAATTTTGTCTTGGCAACTCTTATAGTGTTTCTGTACCACAAACTTGAATTAAGAAACAGAACGGTAAAGCTAATAACTTAAGTACCGATGTACAACTTGAAAAGAGAAAGAGGTACGAAGGAGTGAGGGTATTTTGAACGTGGGTTTTATTGGTCGTGGTAATTATTCCAAATCCAGGTAAAATTGAAATATATACTTCAGGAGTCCGAAAAATCAAAATAGATATTGGTATGAAATAGGTTCTAAGTCCGCTTTCTACAAGCACACATGGAGCTTCCTTTTTTACCCAGGACTTTTCCAGTTTCTTATATTATGGAAAATTAAATATGCAGAACAGCACTTAAAAGACACCTCAAATATCTCCTGTACTTTTATTGATATCAACGAGCTGCGTTCGCTCGCCTTAAGGGAAGGTAGAGGGAAAACATCAGAAAAAAGAAGTAACATTTATGGCATAATGTCATATTTCTTTGATGCATCAATAGCTACATGTTTAGCGGAAATTACTCGTAAACTTATTAAAATTAAAATACCAATTTTAAAATAAGTCTATGGCACAACAGCCCGTAAGTTTTTAATCGTAGCATTATCATCACCGGCAATGAAAGCTTAAGATATGTTAATAATAATGGCTTTTACCATATGTTTCTAATGCAAGTAGTTCACAAGTAATCGATTTCTAAATAATTATCCATTAAAAGCAACTTGACAGAAATATACTAATTATAAAAATTATTTCAGCTTTTTCACAGAGTTTTGATTTCTTTCAGATTAATTATCTAAAACTGCACGATCTCCTGATTTGTCAGCACTTGATTTTTCCTTTGAGAGAAAACAGATCTACTATACAAGGATTTTTTAAATAGTGTTTAACGCCCATTTTTACTACAGAGCCACCACAGGCGGTGGACACTGACGATACATGAGATGAAATGATATACTGAGAAAGGACTTATTTTAAGGAAGGAAATGTTCCAGGCCTAAGTTTGGGGTACCTCTCCGGCATCTGGCATTTATGAGGAAAACCTGGAAAAAAGCTAAATTAGGAAGGACGGTCCTGGTGGGATTCGAACCCCTACAAGGATGTGCTGACTACACCGCAAGACATGCAACATCGTATAACAGCACCTTGTATGTAATGCTGGGCATTCCTGCATCAAAAAATAAGAACCTTGTGTTGCATTGAATGGTCACCATATTTAATATCTATGAGCTAGTCATATTTCCTAGACTTCTGGTTACCGGTAAGAAAGCTATGGTGCATTAAAACACATAAATTTGTGTTGAAAATAGTTAACATTTCTGGTCAGTATTAATTCTCTATAAACCGTATTTGTTGGCTCTTATGTATCCTATTATAGGTATTTGAAGTGGCAGTTTTGCGTGTCTCACTCAGTATGTTGTACATGAAGGATGCAAGGAAACGTAGTCCCATAAATAAAACTTAGTTAAGGGAAATAAAAAACTAAATTTCTCTTTTTCTATCTCGTAGAGTTTTCGAGCAAATATATATTTTACCTCGCAAAGTATAGTAATGATGTTGTGAATGCACTAATTACAGATGCTCGACGTGTATTGGCTTGCTAAACCTCAATGCAAAAACATATTCATAAATAGCGTTGCACATTTTTAAAAGATTTTTTAACATCAACGCGATCACAGAAAGGATGTGAAATATAATTTTGTGAATGCACATAATTTACACAAGCATTTTCAGATGAATTTACGTCAAAACGCTTCGAGTTCTCAAAAAAAAACAAAAAAAACAAAAAAAAAAAAACAAACAAAACCAGCAAAGAACGCGACGTGCTCTATCCCTGTTTATCTATACATCATTATAAACGCAATGTATGAGTTACAACGTGTATACATATTAAATCACATAAAAATAAAATATAAATTAATGTCTATTTTTGCGTCAAACAGCACGCAAACGGCCAAAATTTTGTTGGTAAACTTTCATCGATTTATAGCATATAATCACTCCATAAAATTATGGTACTGAGTTCCCTTCCTTGCAGTATGTGCATATCCCAGGCACGATGCTAAAAGTAATGCACAGAATATGCTATACGGTCATATAAGACTATTAAATTTACATTGTCATCTATGAGCAACTCCCTGAAATTTATTTACAGGTTTGTGTTACGGTCTTAACTTTTGAATATACAACTTTTTTCAGCCCCTCATTGTAATCAATGACATACATTTTCATTTTATTATATGTAAACTGTAAAATCTGGTGTCACAGCATTAACACAGCTGTTCATTTAATTAAACACAACTCATTACATTGGATTTTTGGATTGTTTGGGGCGGGGGAGAATACTTCGGTACTTCAGCCTTGAGGGGTGGGAGAAGGGGACACCGAGTCGCAAGAATCCACGACCGGTGACTGTGGGGACATAAACGGCTTCCTAACATGTTTCCACATAGCACACCGATGCAGGGAGTTCGAGTCCCAAAGAAGTTCTACTTCCATAGCAAACGAATTGGCATAAACCGTTTACAAAGCGCAAGGCACCACCACACTGCACCTGCCCATCTTGCCCTGGTGCTTTTGATCCTGTAACAGAACCAACGGAATTAAATTATATGAAATGTAGGAGTGGAAAAATCGTGGAATGTAAATATTCTTACCAATATTCGCCTAAGTGACAGGGGATACCATGAAAAAAACCCAAGGCAAGAATTGCAGGCCCAAAGGGAATTGAATCGGAGATCTCCTGAATACAAGTCCCAAGCGTTACTGTGCCTGAGCACCCTGCTTGGTATGTTACCTGCTGAAGTCTACTCAAACTTCTTTGGAAATTATTTGTAAGAGAAATTTTTATTTGGTTTATTTACGGACGCACTTTAACATCTCAGTTCATCAGCGTCCCATTCAAACAGGGCGTGAAATGGCCCACAAATTTTGCTCAGAGGCCCCTTTTTTCAGGCTTGAGGTTGTTTATCGTGCCTTAAATGTACGACATGGGACTCACGACTTAACTTCCCTTCTGAAGGAAGCCATACTTAGGATTTTTATGCCCGAAAAAAATCCATCCATCGGTCCGGGATCAAACCCGCAATCTTGGGTTTAACAGGCAATTATGGTTACTACTACACCAGCAGGATCAACTTGTAAGAGAAAGAGAAGGTGACCTTTCTCTTATGAACTCCGTTCTAATGGGTAATATCTTAGGTTATTTGTTTCTGGTTTCTTCCATTTCGTACTTTTTTCATTTAGATTTTCTGCCACCACTTCTCTAGGAAGCACACTTTATCTTTAATGCTAAATTTGAAACAAAAACTTGGATTTCTTTGCTTTATGCCACTAAGAGATCCCGTAAAAATCTCATATATTTCGGTAAAGTAGTGAAACAAATAGCGGACAATATCGTGGTGTCAGATTTCTCAGTTAATGATGTCAAATAAGCTTTCTATTAACCAGAGACAAAGTAATTCCAGCACTGTAGAAAATTCAAACTGTATTCTACAAACGTACGTAATATTTTATGAAGATGTCACAAAGCTGGGAGGATATCCAACAGCTGTCAGCAGCGGTGATGACTAAGAAAGAGAGACAGAGAAGCTGTACGTCAGAGTAGGAAGACGTCAAGTGTAAATCTGCCGAATACTGGAATAATGAATCTTATTTAAAGAGGACATTACCCAGTACTACAACGTTTCACCATATCTCCGAAAAACTAAGAGTGAGAATTTTGGAGGTGAGGATTTGTCCAGGCTATTCATGCACTACAAGTATTACCCTACGGTATCCTCGTAAACCATCGGCAGGTCAAAGAAAGGTTCACAATAACATTAATAAACACTTCCTCCGCTGTAGGTAAGCTGCCATTTGACACCACTACACGTGAGATTTGTCTATTGTTCAATGCTAGACTGCTATTGCTTGAATCTAAAATATGATAATGCAGTCAGACAAAGAACATCGCTAGGCAAATAAACTGCCCCGTTGTTAACGATAACGTGGCTATAGCGCAACCAACTACTTAGGGGAGTTATTGTTCTCAGAGAAAGCAGTTTCGATATAATTGCATATGGGCAGTGGGTAGCTACTAACCAGCGAGGAAAAAAAAAGCGAATGGATAACTGGAAGTCTTGCTTCAACCAGAATTGAATCTGAGCATTTTTATATCGTTGAAAACTAATATTTCATAGTTTTCTTATGAAAACTCGTTTTGTATCATCACTATAACACTTTCGTGATTCTGTGAACAGCTTGTCATCCTAAGATCCCCGTTTTGATTCTGGCAGTCTTGAAATATTTTTTCTGAAAGAGTTTGTTCGGTAACTGGGCCCACCAAGCCATGTCAGAAATATTAGAGAACTATTTGATCTAAGAAATGGAAAAACTGGTCAGGAAATAGTAGGTTAAGACTGCTTGTGGTGTTGATGCTTTGACCACGTGACCCCGCAGTGGCGCAAACTGATTTGGAAAGGTCAACTAAATTGAAAGAAACATGTAATATTTTATTCTAGGGAAATCTGTTGAAACACTTAGCGCTCTTAGTATGAAATATATTTTCTTAAGATGAACATAGCAAGGACACAGAATGCAATATACTGTGCAACTGATATAGGTTAGTGTTAATTAGTAGCAGCGCGCTGTCAGTCCAATTGCTGAGTAAAGTATAAATATATACAGTGTAACGCAGAATTAATATAATTGTACATTAATCTGAATATAATGCACTCATTGCAATTATAAAAATTATATTTATAACTAATAATTTAATCCGGCAGAAAACAATTACAAAAACAATCCAAAATGCCCTCTTTCTGCCTCATTCCACTTTTATAGTCCTTTTATCAGGGTAGTACTTCTTACAATACAAAGTAATCTGTGAGCAGGCGTTAACATATTTAGTTTAGTTTCCCACCCGTTCGGGTAAATTTGCATAAAATGTCATAGAAAGGAATAAAATTTAGTGAAATACCACATAAATAGAAGTGCTTGAAGAATTTCCATTGCATGTCAAATGTTTCCAGTTACAAATTAATCCTTTTAGAGTGTTTTAACGGCAAACTAAAATAGTAACAGTCATGAATCTGTACATCCTTTAACACACACGCACACACACACACGCACACGCACACGCACACGCACACGCACACGCACACGCACACACACACTTACACACACACACAAGATCCATCCCTAGATTCTACGTTTCGATCGGAGAAATTCGAGAACCCTCGTAAACGCTGTATTCACACCGCGCATGTAGCGACTTGTACACTGTAATGTGCAATGGGCGCTTTGCCAGTAAATGTAATGGTCACAATCATAAGCATCTGGAATGGAAACATTACGGTACAGGAGCGGTGGCCGAGCGATTTAGAAAGCTTTGCTATTCCGCGTAAGTTCCTGGGTTCAAATTCGAACACATTGTTTCATTTTTTTAATTATTTGTTTTGTAAGTGCATGTATAGAACACAATGTTGCCTTAATATCATATTATATTTTAACACACAAAAACGTAATCACAAATTAACGTATTCTTTACAAATAACTAAATAAATACATGAAAAGATACATTTATCTTCTAGAGTGAAAACACACATATATTTCTTTTACAGACGCTCTTTAACACTGAGATATCAGCGCGACCGCCACGGATGGCCAAGGTCGTTAAGGCGCGGACTCGTGAGCGCAAGGTCTCGGGTTCGAATTCCGCCAGGACCGTCCTTCCTGACTGAGGTTTTCCCATAATTTCCTCAGTCCTCATAAATGGCAAATACCTGGAAGCTACCCTAAACTTAGACCTGGAACGTTTCCTTTCTTAAAAAAAATCCTTTCCCAATATATCATTTCATCTCATGTATCATCAGGGTTCACTTGTGGTAACTCAGTAGTAAAAACGGGCGTTAAAAGCCATTCGTCATCAGCATTCCATCCATTTCAGGGCGTAAAACGGCCGATAAATTTTGCCCAGAGGCCTCTTCTTTCAGGATTGAGGTTCTTTTACATGCAGTAAATGAACAACATGGGACCTACGACTTTATTTCCCTTTCATAGGAAGCCATGCTTAGGATCTTTGCGCCAGTTAAAATTCATTGATCCTGTCCGGGATTGAACCGCGTTCTTGGGTTAAGCCAGCACGTATAGTTACCACTACACTACCAGGACCGACTGAAAACACATAGAAATAAATAAAAATTGATATTGGATGTGTGAACCCTCAGCATGTGTAACTGCCCTTAATCTTCGGGGCATAGATGATATCAGATTTCTACAGTAGCATGAACGAGGGGCTACAAAATTCCAGGCTTCTTAAATTTCGTGTCCATAAGCCATTTTTTTGTCCTTCATGCATGTGCAAGGAATGTGTGTGCAGCATGTTGCATACAGATAGAACAAAAGGAAATATTATAATATTCATTATGGTGTATGTAATATGTTAATGTTAAAGTTTGCTGTGTATGGGAAACAGTATTACGAAGCAAATTTGTTATAATATGTTACAAAAGTTCATTTAAAAAATGTTTCATTCTGGGAGATGAACCTGCGCTCCGAACCAGGGCATCACTGCAAGCTCTGACAGTTGTGGCGGTGATTGTAGTGGTAGTGGCAATGTTATGCAAGGGGTAATGATGATGGCGTTTGTGGTAGTAGTTCAAGTAGTAGTAGTGGTAGTGGTAGTGGTAGTGGTAGTGGCAGTGGCAGTGGCGGCGGCGGTGGTAGTGGTGGTGGTGGTTGTAATAGTAGTAGCAGCAGATGTACATTTTATTACTATAAAACCCTATATACAAATTACAAATATATTGTATGCATGGAATGTTTACTGCACATGCTTAAATATAATACACAATTAGAAAGGGAAACAAATAATAAAAAACAAAACAATAATAAATAAATAAACCTCTTTAAAAATGTAAAGAAATGGTATTTACAGAAATTCGAGAGCAAACTTCCTTGCGAAGATAGAAAAGCACGGGCATTCAAGAGGCAAACATCTCTAAAAAAAAATTAAATAAATCTGGACAAAACATGTAATAAAACTAAATTTCAACAGATAAACCTCTAGACTGACTGACCCTAAGACCGAACATAGAAATGTGGGCTGTCAGCGTACAAGATGGACAGATGCATTGTAGATCTTCGAAAGCCGGTGGTCTACGAAGTCGAATACAAAGCCAAGTCGGAGAAAGATATTTAAAAAGTAAATACAAAATTAAATAAGGTTAAGCTCATTCGTTGTTGCTAACCGGGTTTACTAAACTTAGCAATTTTTTTCTGCCAAAAGAGATCTTTGCCTTAAGGTGTCCTATGCTGTTACACAAAAGCTCAGTCAGTTAATAATATGAAAGAAATTTGTCGTTCTGCATGAACACATAACTCTTGGCGTCAAACAAGAATGGCTTCAAAATACCTGTAATACAAATTGCACATCAGACTCCCACACCTTAATGTTGACATACTTTTCAGCTTCAGCAAGTTTATTCTGAATATACCAGTAAACAATTTTGCCCTTATTTGATTGATTGATTTACGGACGCTCTTTAACATTTCAGGTCTTCAGCCTGAGACATTCAACCTAGGGCGTGAAACGGCCGACTAATTTTGCTCAGAGGTCTCTCTTTAAGACTTGAGATTCTTTTCGTGTTGTAAATGTACGAAACGGGACCCACAGCTTTACTTCCCTTCCGAAGAAAGCCATACTTAGGATTTTTACGCCCGAGAAAAATCCATCGGTCCTGTCCGGGTTCGAACCCGCGATCTTGGGTTTAGGAATTTGCACTTAATGATATGGACATTCAACATGAATGTTGCTTAAAAATTGTTGCCCTGTTCATATTTTTCCAGAATTGTTGCCTATACGAATCATGCTTATTCACTGAATGCACAAATTAGAATGATAAGATTTCAGTTTGAGCCCATTACACATCCTTTGAATGGATTCTCTTGAGATGTCAAGTTCTTGTCCAAAATGCTTATGACACTTTTTTAAGTTTTTCTCAAAAGAAAATGAATCATGCATTTGTTTACTTTAATGGTGATGAAAATAGGCCTTCCTACGCTTTTCAGATCCTGAACATTTGCATATTGCTTACACGACTTACTGAGTTTAAACATCCTGTCATATTTATCATTCCTGGAAGTTTCCTGCAAACTAGAGGCATGTCTTACTTCTCTTCCCAGTTTTGAAAAAACATTGCATAAAGACACTTTTTTCAGTGATCCATCCTTAACACCCACCATGCGCACCATAACTGCTTTCAGCAGCTAATAAAAATATGAATAGGTCAATATGGATAATGTTACGCTATATGTATTTGGTTGACTCGTTACTTCTGCAGCAAATTGTATTTCCTTTGATTCTTAGATGGTAATTCTTAAGTAATGCGTTACATACATAAAATTGTAGAACATTCGGACTTTATGCATGCCCAGGACCGCACAGTTGGGAAAAGAATATAGATTTAAATATAGAGAATAAATTATAAGGCACATTTAAACATTTAATCACTACTGAAGTTAGTGGTGACGAATAACTATTACATACAGCTATGTTTATGTTTGTTTTTTGAGTTCTATTTTGGTTACATAAAATTAATCTCTTTATGTATTTTTGCAGTTCTAAAGATCACTTCATAGGTGAGAATAACTGGAGTTTATCTAAACTTTACGTAATTTCACACTTAATTATAGAATTAGGTATTCGGGAAGATTTCCAAATGTAACATTGCACTAATAATTGAAACCCACATACATTTCAATAGTCATTAATACTATTTTAATACATTTTATAGAAAATATATTTTTCCAGTTCTTGAGAAAACAATAAAAATTATTTCGTAGTAATGTAAATCAACTGCAGATGTTCTTTCCATTAGCATGAGTTTATCTAAACTTTACGTAATTTCACACTTAATTATAGAATTAGGTATTCGGGAAGATTTCCAAATGTAACATTGCACTAATAATTGAAACCCACATACATTTCAATAGTCATTAATACTATTTTAATACATTTTATAGCAAATATATTTTTCCAGTTCTTGAGAAAACAATAAAAATTATTTCGTAGTAATGTAAATCAACTGCAGAAGTTCTTTCCATTAGCATGAGTTCTCTTGAACGTTATTCTTTAAAATTTATATTGCAATGGAAAGTTTTCTATCTGAAGTGCTAATGTTGCATGTAATTATTTTTGGCTCTATTCTCGGAATGACCTAACTTTATCCCAAGTCTTATTTTCCCCCTTTATCTTAAAATATCAAATGAGATATATTATTAAATGATTAGCGGAGACCCTTTTTCGTTAGATTGATTAGTTTTATTTTAGTGCGATAAATATATGGCATATTTTGGAAATGAACAGTTTCTAAAGACATAAACTCGAAAAGACTATTTCAAGACAATTTAGGTTAATATTTTAGCTGATAGCAAACGTTTTATAAATAAGTGTTGAAACGGAATATCCAGCTTCATACCTTTATTGAAAAGATGAGTCATTAAAATATTCATTACAATTAATTTTGGCAATAATATGTGTTTCTATATAAATAACACCAAATCCACTGATACTAAAAATCTGATTGAATAAGTATATGTATGTAGTGGGTGATTAAGAAACTGGCTTAATAAGTGTAAATAAGATAAAAGACTTCACAATGTACAAAATATATCATGTTAAACTTTAAAGAAAATTGTTTATGATATTCTGAAACGCCATATGCCTTCGCACGACTGCCTGGAGCCCTCTCCAGGTTATCTATTGTATGTTGTATCAAACCCTGCATTGTGTTATTGTTAAACGGATAGATCAGTTGAAGCGAATAAAACAAGCAGTTAGTTTGGATGGAAGAGAAAGCATTAGAGTGCGCTTTTAGGTGGACCTTTAAAAAGTGAAATAGTCATTCAGAAGCGTAGCCTTATACAGATTTTCCAGAAGTTTCCACCGAGGAAGTTTTTAGCCAATGAGGTGACTAGATTTAAGAGCAAGCTACTAGAAACTTCCTGTAGTCAAATTTAAAGAGTAGCTTGGCGTCCAAACTACGGACATTCAAAATTCGTATACAGAGTCCATTTGGGGGGGGGGGCACTTAAGTTAGTTAAAATTCAGAGTTCGCCGTGCTCGCTTAAGTTAGTGGCAGTTCAGAATCCACCCGAAGATTGAGAGTTCTAAATATATTTGTGTACATACAGAGTATTGTTAAAAGTGTTCATATGAATTGCGAATAGCGGCCTCAAATTCTAAAACCACTGCGAGTGTATTGCGTCTGGTGAATTCTCCTTTGTTTATAAAGAAGCGCGAGTTATCCAGCGAAATATTATTCCGTGGAGGATCAGCCTATTAGGCAGTCCCAAGCTTTCAGTCATAAAAATATTGAGGCATCTGTCCTCCGAGAGGCTCTCTCCAAGGCAGTACGCGGAAGATTTTAATAAATCGACTGTGCATAATGACCTATAATGCATCTCTTCAATTAGCCCAGTCACAAGACCCCTTCTCACCCGATTTATAATCGAGGAAAGCTCAATTATAACCTGAGTAGAACACCAGGACAGACTGGAACAGGAAATGGTGATTTCAGATTACATCGGCAGAGGCAGTTACCAACAAATAAGATATACAAATGGGGCGATATATGGAAGGAACTACAAGACGGCCGGCTCTGTAAACATCGAACCGCTTCACTAATAGACTCAAACCAAACCTTCCAGGTACCACATCTAGTCCTAATCTAATCCAGAATCAAAAAATTAATTCCCCTCCATTCCATTCACGACCAAACTGACATCTAGGGTGTGGGGCCATTAATACATCCAACCTAATTAATCGAAATCATAAATTACCGCCACGGGTGGCCGAGGTCGTTAAGGCATGGACTCGTGAGCGGGAGGTCTGCGGTTCGAATCCCGCCAGGATCGTCCTCCCTGACTGGGTTTTTTTCCAGGTTTTCCTCAGTCTTCATAACTGGCAAATGCCGGGGAGGTAC
>JAUJEO010000287.1:0-64221 GCA_030762175.1 Metallyticus violacea | reverse complement strand
CCAGTGATATAGCTTAATTTAAAATTGTGAAGTTAGACGTGATGTTCTTGCAGATTTCGCGCGACTTGTCCATCCCAACGATGTCTGTTTGAATTCAGTATGTAAAGGCAGGTTTGGGCGCGGAGCTTAATTGCCTTCGCATTCATCTCCCGAGCTTCACTCGATATTAGATTCTCCGATTCTCAAGTCGCTAGTCTCTTCTAGTTAGGTCTTCAGATCCTTTGTTCGTCGCTCAGCTGACTTCTGAGTTTTGTTCCGTGTATTCATGATAGTCAGGATACGAAGATATCTACATAAGAAATAGTGACCAATTCTGAGTTTTAGTAAATATAACTTATCAGGATGAACAGTTCGTCAAATAATTCGAGAAATAATTCGAGCTTAGGTTCACCAAAAGGTGTCGTTCAATAAATCATCATCAAAATTTATTTCTAGACGCCTATTTATTCGTAACACCGTTACCTCTGCCTAGCTCATTGATTTAATATCAATAAGATTAGCTAAAACTCCCTGAGCTTTCGTTACTTTTATTTGGGATGAAAGTAACAAATCAACACCACTTACTATTTTTTTAAGCACGCTCTTTAACATCGCAGGTCACCAGCTTCCCATTCAATTCCAGGCGTGAAACGGCCGACAAATTTTGCTCAGAGGCTTCTTCTTTCAGGCTTGGGGTTCTTTTTCGTGCCGTAAATGTACGACATGGGACACACGGCTTTACTTCCTTTCCGAAGGAAGCCATACTTCGAATTTTTACGCCCGAAAAAATCCATCGATCCTGGCCCGGTTTGAACCCTCCTCCTGGGGTTTAGAAGGCAAGTATGGTTACTACACCACCATGACCAACATCTACTAATCTACATAAATAGCCGAGGCAACAGGCTAACTGTCATAGTCCCCGCAACGAATTCAATCCGAATGTATAGTATCTTTAGGCTCTTGCCCTTATAATACAACTGCATATTGTAATTGATTAATTCCAACATAGAGCAAGTACTTTGCATTATGAATTTATTTTTAAAGAATAAAATCATGATTTACTGCAATAGAAGAAAAAATCGTATTCAGTAACGAAGCTGCACAAGATCTATGCATCCCATACCATTCAACAAGAAGAAGAAAATGTTTGAAAGTGCACCAAATAACTCTTATTGAAGGCTTATTATTGGTCATGCAAACAATATCAGTCATTGTTAAGTATCATTTATAATGGAACTAGATACGAGACAGTAGCGTGTATACTCCTTGGAGATTTTAAGATCGAACATATCTAAGACCCCTCTATTCAAAGTAAACATATTTCGTATTGTTCATTAAACCACCTCCTTGGTCTAGTTTCAGACTTTGACTTCTTCTCCGGGAGATCCCATGATCTGTTGCGATACTTGCTTGGAAATTTTCTAAGTTAGACAAATGCCTAATAGAGAGGTAGCGTTCTTTGATGACGGAAGGAGCGCATTAGCGTCCAACGGGTTGCGGTATGCTGATCACTAGACATCGGAATTTTTAAGCACTTAATATCAAGTTAGGTATACACAAACTACTAGCCCAATACAAATAAATGAGAAACACAGGCTATTATGAGGCACCATCCGACAGGTAAATAAAAGCTGATGAGTAATAGCCTTTGAGAGAGCCTGGGGCGTAATCTTTCGTATCTCTTCCACAGTCCAGTATTAACACAACTTCATTCCTTTTTATTCTGGATTTAGTGCTTAGAAATGCCTATGCCTTCTGGTCACATATGCTCCTGTAATACTCCAGCTGGACAATGATGTTGCGAAAGGAGATACAGAACGCAGCGGTCGCGCGGTAGGTCCATGCCCTCTATGAACTGAGGTGCTTATTATTAATACTCTATAGAACAGAAAAATATGTATCTAATTCTTTATCTTTTGAATCAGTGAAAACAACGGAACATTTTCTAAAAATCACCCAAGTATCGCATTACTATTTATCTACGTATACTTTCTGAATATATTATCTTCGAAAAACTTATAATTTTAAAAAGTGCGGAATTCTTGCAGGTTGGCCAGAATTAGGAAAAGACATTCTTTCAACTAAGCGAGAAGCTTTAAAATTTTGCTTATAATTATCAAGTGTATATAAATTGTGTTTTATTTCATAAAATATTTTATTGGTTTAATAATTAATGTTTATATTGTAGATCTCTTAAAAATATCAGTGCTCAAATTTAAGGTTTATATTTTTCCCTACAAGAAAACTTTCTCCATCCTGTCTACCAGTTAGTTTTAACCTAAATAATATGAGTAGTTCAATATTTGATAATTAGCTTAAATTATGTGTCTTTTAACCATTAGCGTTGATTTGAGCAAGGTATTTTTAAACAACAAACTATTTTTAGTTAATAGACACCTGAATTCTTCTAATGCTCTGAGTCGGTCCTGGTGGTATAGTGGTTACCATACTTGCCTTCTACACCCAAGAATGCGGGTTCGAACCCGGCATGGACCGATGGATTTTTTCGGGCCTAAAAATCCTAAGTGTGGCTTCTTTCGGAAGGGAAGTAAAGCCGTGGGTCCCGTGTCGTACATTTACGGCACGAAAAAGAACCTCAAGCCTGAAAGAGAGGCTTCTGAGCAAAATTTGTTGGCCGTTTCACACCCTGAGTTGAATGGGACGCTAATGACCTGAGATGTTGAAGAGCGCCCATAAATAAATCAATAAAAAAAAAAATAATGCCCTGTCATTTGAAATGAATGTTACCTTAAACGTCTTTTTCAATCGCATCAGAAGCAATTCTACTTTGGCTTGATACTGTGACATTTTATTCTTTTAAGACACTAGTCGCAACTTTATATTATTTATAAAATAACAGGATCCTTGATTGTAGCTTTTTCTTCTCTACGTCAAATGCTATGCTTTAGTGTATATCTTCTGCACTACGGCTAAATAATCTTTATTGTGTTGTGTTTCAAGGGATTGAGCGATATAATTAGGCTCATCAATAAGTGCTAGAAGCACATGTAGAATCAGCTAGCGTCTGATTATTTTTATGGTGCCAGCATCCTTTGTTTTGTAAAATATTGCATATGCTTTTGCAGGCTGATCATATTACACGTAGACTGTATTATCTATTTGCTGATTAGTTGGTCACGTACAATGTTGAGAATCTCTTCAAATATACCATTTTATGTAATCTGGGCAGTAACTGTCCTAATACCCACTAAATGCTCGATAAAGTACGGCGCAACTGTCACCATTAAATCCTTCAGCTACTAATTCATTGCCTGTCTTCAATAATTGCCAGTAAAATACAGTAAGCAATTTTGTCTACAAACATGAACTGAACTAGAGATCAACAAAATGACCTTTGCGTGCCAAGTGGTTTTGACGCGTTACAATTCAGCCTGGTGATTAAAGGTGTCGAAACGGTAGGTAACGCAACCATATGGTGTGCCACAATTACAGTGAGGATCTCTCATCTAACCAGCGAGTTTCACGTTTGGGTCACTCCCCCTGTGGTGTTTTGAACACACATCAACACCATTGGGCAAAGCTAACAGTTCCACTAGTTAGCGTACCTGATCTAGTATCAGCCTTCCCAGCCAGAGCCGTTGTGTTGGCTCATCTGCCTACGCAGTGCTCTCAGCACTCATGAATATCGGGAACACACAGCCACATAGAGTCGAAACCACTCGAACTACCTCTCGAAGGGAAGTGCTCCGATTGGTACAATCAGAAGTACCACGGAGACTTCGGTGTTTTTAGGCCCATTTAAGAGGGTAACATAAACTTATTAATGGTTTTAATTAATCCATTTATACTTAAACGGCGCATTTCTGTATAGATTACAGAAGAAAAGTGAGATTTACCTTCCCTATAAATTTATAACAATAATGCGATAACTCTGTATAAAGATTTCTAATTATTCTCCAAGACTTGCCAAAAGGCTTATGTTTTCTTATGTACATATCCATTTCGAATATTTCTTTTATTTGCTCTTATTTTTGACAAATGATTCTACAAGTTTTTGTATGTAAGCAAATATGTGGACCAACTAATCTAATACATTTCCACCTCGCTTTTAGATTTTGGTCGCGCGACAATTTAGTACTTCAAAAAAAAAAAAAAAGGTCTATGCATATAAGAATAAAATTTCACAGGCATGGTTTTCTAATTACTTTGGGTATTAGTCTTCATAAACATAAATCCGCTAGCTGGTATAGCTTCTCAAGTTTCGTAACTGGAATACGCTCGTAATAAATATCATATCCAAACCTTTGGACTACTTAACACTATATTGATTTACTCTTGCCCCTAGCGCAAGAGAAAATCATTTGTTGTAGAAATGGTTTTACGACATTCAATAACAGTCAAAACCAGCGCAATTAGCTCAAATAACCTTACTCAAACAATGAAAAATTGAAAACATAAGTGCTCTTTAATTCTGAACAAACAAAAAGTAAAATTGGAATGACTTGCAAAAAATTCCCTATGTGTTTTAAAATCCTGCAATTATTCGTTATTTAATATCAACGTTTTGAATACAACAATAACAAAATGTGAAGCAGAGGGGATAGAATAAAAAGTGAGGTTATTTCGGTGAATCTTTAGATATTAACACCAGCAACTGTGGTAACAGCACAAAACTGGCTTGATTATCACATCTAGTCATATTATTCTCCAGTTTGAATACGTAATAAAGAAGCAATGATCTATAGAATAATATAAGTATAAAATCTTATGCGGCTCCGTGCCGTTAATGACTGCGCATGCATTTAAGTTAGAAAACGAACTAAGGAACGGGCCATGAATGTGGTAGGTAAAGGTGACTTCATTTACAGGAAAAACATGCATTTATTATTAGCATCTGACAAACAAAACAGGCGTACAATACCCACCAAAAGTGCAGTTAATATTACTTTTAGCATTTACAGTGGATAAATGTAATTTGAAAACATAATACGCCAAGTGACGTGAAACATCAATATTACCATGTGCTTGCCTTCAATTTATACATACAACAAATGAATAGTTAAACACAATAAGCAAATTCTATAATACGTGAATATTACATTCTGCCTGCCTTCATTTTATAATTAAAATAAAAACGAATAGCAAATTAATCAAAACATTAAAGGTCACTCGTGATTACCTTATATTTGCATATATTAAAAGCTAAAAATCCTACAGAATATAATAAAGAAAACCCTCAGAGTTTACGAGAATTAGATAAAGAAATATAACTTACACAACGGCTTGGTCAGTGGGTGAGACGTGGGGAAGGAACAACGAACCTAAAATTTTCTAATAGCTGGCGGAATGATGTCTTTACTCCAAAAAATTCCTACTCCTCACTCTGAAGCAACAGCGTACTCATAGTAAGCCCAAGGTAAGAATCAGAGCTCATCACTACTAGAAACTTCATTATCAGTGTATGCCAATCGGAAGAAATAAAAATGGAGGGGTACAGCATGGATGGAAGAAAGGGAAGGGAGCAACACATTAAGTGTGTGCAAACAGGTACATATTACTTATAAACTTATATCCCTGAAGGTAGGGGAAGCTGTCTTTAATTTTTTCTTGCTGCTGATCAATAAATTATGTTATATATATATATATATATATATATATATATATATATATGTGTGTGTGTGTGTGTGTGTGTGAGTGTGTGTGTGTATATATATATATATACCATTTATTAAAAAAAAACAATTTTTCAGTTGACTTGCCGGCATAAAGTAAGTAGAATACGAGTTATTCTATTTCCAGCACTACCTTATGTTGATTAACCCACAGGACTTAAATTACAGAAATTTTGGAACAACTTTTTTCGTGAACTTATTTTTGTTAAATAATAATATAACAATAATTGAGGAAAAACATTTTCAGTTATACTGTCACTATAATAAGCCAAACAGAACTGAACATGCCTGTTTATCTTCATTCAAATCGGTGTTTAAAATACGCCAAGTTAAGACATTATTCCAAAAAACTCATCTTTCTTGACGCATGTAAATCACAGATTTTTAATGCTCTCCACCTTATTAATGGTTTCTTTTCTGCATGTTTCACCGGAAGAAGAAGATTTGGCATTATGTTTTTCAACCTGTATGCGTTCACCAGTAGACCTTTTATAGTGATACCATATTTTACTTCAAAGAGAGATTTAGAGGTGAAATCAACTCATGGTATTTACAAAGTGAAAATTAATCTTTATTCTCTAGACATACTTTTTACCATAAAAGTAATTGCTAAGCCAGGCCCTCTTATTAAATTTTAGTTAACAACATTTTAAGTTCATTGTTTCTTATTTTTCGATTTAACTCCTTTAGCGCTGTGCATTATTTTTTCAGTATGCTTTAATTAAACCAAAGACTTCTGATATGGTGTAGCATTTCTCGTTCCTTCCACAACAGAGTAGAAAGAATAGCTTCTTACTGGAAAAATTAATTGACTTTTAACACACGGCCGGTGTAATTGTTAAAATTCATAATTACTGGGCTATTTTGCTGTTGTATTTGATTAAATGAAACTTTTAAGGGCTCCGACTACTAGCGGTTTTGTCTATCTCTGTCTCTCCTGACTCTTTCAGTCTACTGACGATGCTGGCAGCAGCCAGCGAAAGCGTTGATATTAAATTTCATTTAAACAAACAGCTATAGCGAAATGACCCGGTAATAGTCATTTTTAATAATAACAATTCAGGTTTCTTAAATGTATTACACAAAATCATCAAAAGATTAATAGTTTGGCTATTTTATTTTGCCCTTGTAGTGTCAATAATTTCAAAACTATTCACTTTCAGCTCTCCTAGAAAATCAAGATCTTGAGCCGAAATGCATAGGGCAAACATTGAACATGTACAATACAGCCGCGCAACTGTGTTTTCTCTTTCTTCTACACGGTGGCCAGTGTCTTAACTAAAGAAATTAAACAACTCTTGAACTTCTCCCCTGTCTCAGGGTGAACAAAGGTTCACATTAAATGATGAGGTTAATGCTGAGACATTAGCACATTTTCAATTTTTATTTTCAAATCTTATTTTACTGTGGCTTTTAAAAAGTTTGAAAATCATTGGCATAGATATATTCATTTGCAGGCTATACTGACTATACTGAAAAATGAAGGGTACATATTACACTTCTGTATTTTCTTCATTTGGACCAATTTGTAGTTTTTTGATCAATTAATTTAAGCGTAATGCTGATACTACTGATAACATGTGTGTGGGGGACTGCAACTTTTCAATGCGCATGCATTTGAAGACTTTTACATAGTGCATACAAAAAAGGCATAAGTACAGAACTATGATTCTTTGCCCTTGCCGTTGAATAAAAAAATTGCAAAAATCCACATTTAACTAAAGCACATAAATTGTTTATTAATCAACTGTCCCCTTGTGCAGATGCTAGCGCAATGACTCCGTTCAGCGGAGATAATGTAAACACAATGAGTACAGAACCTTTTCAAATTTCACCTATGGAAATTCTTAACAAAACCCTCAAAAACGGCAAATTAACATATTTCCGACATTTACCTGTCTGTTTGGACAAAGTTCACATTTTCCAGAAAGCGTTCATAGTAGCCAGATTATTACTTTGACGTAATGTAGATACTGAACCCTTCTCAGTTCAGTTTAGGTCAATTGAGTTCAGTCTTATTGAATGCTGGTCTCTTTTTCATCATTGCATTAACGCAATTACACGTTTGCAATAGGCGTTTCGGCACCACCCTGACGATTTCTGGCTACTTGGCGGACAGAATGGGCAAAAGCATGAAATTCATACCCTGTAGCTGAAGTTTGACGTCCCTATCTCGGAACGTACGTCGAGAATAGGTGCTTTTAATTTGACTGCATATTGGTCATCGGCGTTTGACACAATCATTTTTTAATGGCAGAGCTTGCCTCTATTTGTGTCCGATGTGCTGCAGTTTTATTACAGTGTGTCAGTTACAGGCTATCAATAACAGCACATTTTTTCTATACCATTTTGGTAGAGCTGAAGGTACTTAGGAAGTGAAGAATTTCCTGATTTATACAGCATTTATTTTTATCAGCAAGGTGCTAATACAACAGAAAAACAAATGATGACATGGATTTTATCTAAGGTAATCGTAAATGCGTTTTTGTTTTATTTCCTCCCAGATTATTTGTTATGACTTATACAACTTGAAAACCACTTGGTATAAAAAATAAGATAAGCTTTTTATAGAAGCCTTTAGAAAAACACGCTCACATTCATTATACAAATGTCGGTTTCGTTTGGCAAGGGGAACTTTTGCACAAATAAATCCTAATATCATCTTAGTTCCCTCTAAAAGTAGAAGGAACGATCGACTTATTCACGTGCATCTCCAAAGCATCTTAGGCATATGGATATAAAAAACGGTTTCAGCTTATATGACTATATTCCATTTCGCCAAATATCTGGTCTTCATTTTATTTTTTCCCGCACGCGGATTTACCAGATCACATATGGGGTCCATTCAAAAGTTCATAAAATAATGCTTAATTTTTGAAGAAAAAAAAACAGGTACAATGTTGATCAAGAATATAAAAAGTTGTATCAACTGTTAAGAGAAGAAAAACTGAATGATATCGCTGGTCGATTAGAATAATCTCTGAGAAAATTTCTTGCAAAGTTAGTGTAACAAGTGAGGACAATCGTACTTAAGCACATTCTGCTACAACATGGTTAAAAGTAATCCCTACATGGTTACTGAAGATTAAGTCTTACAGCCCACCGACTCGGGATGGAGAATCACTTTTTGAAGCTGGATGCTCTAGTTTGTACACGTAGGGTACTTACAGCCGCAGTTGATATTTTTTTAACGACGAGGTATGGTTTTACTTGATTGGTAGAGTGAACAGTCAAAATAATCGGTATTGCGCAGAGATAATCCTTACGTTGTAATCGAAACCTCATTATATAATGTATGGGCTGCCACAAAGTTCAGACAATAATAATCGGCTTGATTTTCCTTCATGAAACACAACGTTCATCGATACCGAACCATAATCCTGAATCAGAATTTTCCTTACTTGCTAATTCAATAAAACAAGCAAAATTTATCCAAATGAAGAAAATACAGAAGTGTGGAAGAGTGAATGTGTGGTGTAAGCAAGATGGCCCATACCCCATGCAGCTCACACATGTGAATATGTTTGCGTTCGATGACAGGATAATGATGAGCTCTCTAAAGAACAGGATCTACACAAAACCCCTAACAATAGACCAACTGCAAAACAAGTACAAGAAATAGCCAATATTTCGTAAGCAGTACTGCAATGCAAGAATCAGACTGTGGCTGCGCGTTACAACGCTTGCCTCGCAGCTAACAGGGAACATTTCCAGAACTACTGGGTAAGCACCATTACAGTATACTGTCTATCGCGAGGCGGGCTGGGTGTGGAAAGCTGCAGTGTGCCTGCCGGCCCGGTCCGCATGCGGAGAAAAGCATAACGAAGGCACGATATGTGGCCTGCTGTTCTAGTTTTTAAATTTATTTCCTAGCAGTACCATATATTCATAATTCGCTTTTTATAAGATTCCTCTTTTCATGAGGCGACCTCTGTACTCGCACATTTTGTTCCATACTCTCGTGAATGTGGTTGTCGTTACACAGTTTGTTTGTCGGTCCTGGTGGTGTAGTGGTTACCATACTTGCCTCCTAAACCCAATAACGCGGGTTCGAACCCGGAATGGACCGATAGATTTTTTCGGGGGTAAAAATCCTAAGTATGGCTTCCTTCGGAAGGGAAGTAAAGTCGTGGGTCCCGCGTCGTACATTTACGGCACGAAAAAGAACCTCAAGCCTGAAAGAGAGGCTTCTGAGCAAAATTTGTCTACCGTTTCACGCCCTGAGTTGAATGGGACGCTGATGACCTGAGCTGTTAAAGAGCGTCAATAAATAAATAAATGAAAAAAAAACAGTTTGTTACCTTGAAACAAGGCACTTAAAAATAAATAAACGTAAATAAGCGATTTCATGTGAAATAGTACACAATATTAAATGAATAGTTGATTTCACATTTTTAAAACTTGAATACACGAGGACGCATAGTTTTGGATAATTGTTAACATACAATAGTTCGGCAAATAATTTATAAGACATACATCAAAAACCCTTTAAAATTGAAATCTGAACAAGTACTTATTTAAAAACTCATATCTTGTGGAACATAATTATTTATAACACATAGCAATTATGTTGTAAGAAATTAAGTATAATCTGTTTTATGCATATATGGCAAGATTGCAAATTGTTAACACAAATATAATTTAGATTTGTACTTCAATATAAATGAGTAAAGAACAAATAATTTTACGAGTATACCTAGAAGTGGAGTACTTCTGTTTTATCTGCTGATACAATTATCAAACAGCCTACACTCTCACATCAAGGTAGTACATCTGACTTCTCGCTCTGCCTCGCACAACTACACATGGACGCAACTAGCAAGAACAACGTGTTCGAAATATGTATAATTGGAACCAATTAATTTGTATAGGCCTTTTTCTTGCTAGAGTACAAAGATGATATTAACACTTTTTTGTCACACATGCACACGCGCAGGCAGAAAGAGAGAGAGGGGAGGGGCAACTCGATATTTTGGATTTTAATATTTTCCTTGGGGAGATTAGTATGAATAGTTCATTTATATTTGAAATTTTGAAGTAAAAATATAGCACATGCACATTTATAAAATGTGAATTGTCAAATATGACATTTTTAAATGTGTAGCATCATTGTTTTCTGGTTTGCGTCATTCAGAATTATTGGTTTTAACAAATATGCCACAAATTTGTCTTATTAAAATAAGAAAACTAATTAAATTTAAAAGAAACAACTTTCAAGATATCATATATCTCTTGACTCCATCTCTTATTTTTCAAGGCAATAGTAATTTGTAAAGCTAGTTGGTGCCCGATTGCATATGGATAGCTTAAATTGTGTTATTATACTGTTGTTTTACTGCTATGGAAAGCTGCATATGAGGCAATTGGCCTTATACATCCTACCTGTTGTTACCCAGGGGGAATTGAAACTGGTTGTCAAGGACATAGATTCCTGTTTTTTTTAATCTCATTCGGCTGTATCATTAAATGCTCCTTTAGTCTCAAATATCACAAAAATTGCAGAATACAATGCTGTAAGCGTAACGATGGTACTATAAATCTGTATATGTTTCAAAGTCTGTTATGTTTCATTATTAACATTTCTGTACCCATCTAAACTAACTGGCTATGATTAGTTTCAAAAGAGATCCCTTTTCTTCCCCACATATAAACAACTTCTCACCTAATAGTTTTTTTTTTTTTTCCCCGTATCCTGTCCCTATGGATACATTTGGCTAATAACAGTAATCTACACAAGCGAGGGTGTTAGTGAGCAAACTTTGTAATAAATTACCTCGCGGTGTAACGTCTCTCTTTTCTCATTAAAGGAAACTTGGGTTCAACTTCCGACTTTATGCTACGCGATGGAAATACCCTTACTTTTAAAGATTACTTTGCACAATGTTCCGCAGAGAATTAATTTTTAGTTTGCATAAAAAATAAATAAAGAGAAGAGAAAAATTGGTAGCTAGTTTTAGTTCATTGTGGAGGAAATACATTACCTGAGAGAAAAATAGTATTCCTTTGAGAGTGTGACTTCCCTTTCTTCTTTATTTATAGTTAATTATGTTTTTAAAGCTCTATGCAGATAGATACAGATATATTGGGGTCAATCTTTGAAATGTAATAAATATATTGGCATAAATACTCTGGAGTTTATGGGTACGTATCTATCATTCATATAAATAACTTACAATAACCATATAGGCAGAAATTTATTTCGTATTTAATTAACACCTCAGATCATTCAACGAACCAGCCACTGTTTCGAAGGAATCACTCATCATAGCATGGTCACAAGTATACCAGTCCGTTATGGAAGGTCTTCACCAAATACGGGCACAAAATCCTGCCGAATATTTTCTAGTAGTTTTACAAAAGTGGTGTATTTTCAATACGTTTGAAGCAGGGATCGGGATGGCATGGGCGTAAGTTTGGAATCAAACTTCACGTTGGAGCGTCAAGTTGAAGTTGTGATGTACGGCGGATGCGGATGGTCGCTGAGTAGTCGTTTCACCGCTGTTGCCCACTGCTGCGCCGTTTTATGTGGTTTCAATTGGGGATGTTAGGATCTCAGGGTTTGCTCTAATGGAGGTTTTAGGACTCGCAGTCACCGGGACGAGAAGTTTTCGAAAACAGACCACAGAGAAAAACACCAGAGGCTCTCTAACTCATAGTTTATTAATAACACTATATAACCATTTGACAAGACTGTCCGCAGAGACCTGAATTCTAGCTATCTGAGTATCGAACACCTGAGTTTTCTTTGCCTCATACTGATTGATTCACTGACTCTTACTCACTGACTGACTCCCATCTACTGAATGCCGGACTTATTCTTCGACTGCTAGATTGATTGATTTATTCTTCGACTGACTTTACTCTTTTACTGACTTATTCGTACTCGACTTACCTTTACTCTTCGGCTCTCTTTACTGGTCTCTTCGACCCTTTGATTGCTTTTACTGTCATTACTTACTCGTACTCCTCGGCTGTCTTTACTCTTCGACTGCTTTACTAGAACGCCAAAACAGTCACGAGCCGCCCTGCGGGCGGGTTGAAGGCCACAGTACCTAGCCGCACCTGCGGCTTTACCTGTGTGGTTAATAGATCTTCGTTGGGTTTACTTCTGTCTTATATAATGTATGTGTTACGTCTATAACGTGTATGAGGAGGTTGACGTGATTGACCATGGCCAGTTTAGCAAAACGGTCACCCATCTATCTACTGACCATGACAAATGCGACCTAACATTCGGTCACCCATCCAAGTGGTGTCCACGCCCAATGCTGCTTAACATCCGATGGCTCTTCAGTTAAGCAGTGGGGCACCACTTTTCTGGTGGAAAGTTGGTTAAATGTAATGTTAAGTTGCCAAGATGTCCTTGGGTAGTCTATATGAGGAGCAGCGTCTTTTTGCCTTATGGTCGTACTGTCCCAGAGGACGCGCCAGCTGTTTAGGGTGGTGTGGAAGTTTATCGTACAAAGTCTTTGCCTTCTCGCCAATGACATCGACGATGTACGGTACTCCGGATTGTTGGTGGAGAATGTGAAAAGGAAACTGTCGGCCTGTATCGTATATCATTCTGAGCGCCCTGTTCTGCACGCACTGGATGCTGCGCACTCCCCCAGACCTCGCAGCCGTACTGAATCAGGGGCGGTATGATGGCTCAATATATCCTCAGTTTTTGGTAAGTAGGCATTGTTTTGGATCGGAATATAGGGTACAGCTGCTGGAGAGCTGCTTTGCCCAGCTTGATTTTACCCTTGGCGTGGGGGAGGAAGGTGAGTTGATTGTCCAACATCACTCCGAGGTACTTCGCATGCGTGACCCAGGGGATCACTCTGCGCCATAGTCGGAGGGGCTGTCGGTCATGCGGGAGCTTGGTCTGAGCTCTTCTCCGGGTTTATGACCATACGCCATTTCTCACTCCACTCCCCGATGGTTCTGAACTGTCTTTGGAGTGACCGGTAACAGCATTTCAGGTTTTTGTTTTGTGCCAGCAGCAAGACATCGTCTGCGTACTGGCATGTCGTCACTTTAGGCTCTGTTGGGAAATCGGCCATGTAAGCTGCGAAGAGTATCGGGGACAACACGCTGCCTCACGGCACTCCCGCGCCAATGGGCCGTTCTGTGGACATCTTCCCCTCCACCTTTACACGAAAGCTACGGTCTCTAAGGAAACCAGCAATCAGTGTAATGTAGGGGGGAGGAATGCTTGCCTCTAGCAGTTTGTAGAGTAGCCCCTCATGCCAGGTGGTCGCAAAGGCCTTTTCTACTTCCAGCAGCACTGCCACGGTCTTGGCCTTCTCTTGGTATCCCAAGGAGGCCTTCTCCGTTACTCGCAGTAGCTGTTGGGTGGTGGAATGGTCAGCCCGAAAACCAAGTGATGGTCCGGAAGGAGGCCTTTCTTCTCGAAGAGGGGAGAAATGCGGGAGAGGTTCAGCCGCTCAAAATTTTTAAGACAGCTGGGAGCAGACTTATGGATCTGTAGTTAGACGGGAAAACTGGGTTCTTGCCAGGTTTTAATATGCATACCACTCTTGCCTCTTTCCACACACTGGGAAAGTGACGGAGGTTAAGGCATGCATTATAAATCCGTGTCAAGTGGAGCACAGCTTTTTTGGGTAGGTGCTGGAGCATGTCCGCCGTAACACGGTCATGTCCAGGGGCTTTGTTGGGTTTTAGGCTTTTGATTTGGGATGCCACTTCTTTCGGGGTGGCGACAGGGATGTGGAGTTCATCGTGGGGGTTTGGCGGTGCCTCGAGGAAAGCATCCACCCTCTCCTCCACAACGTCAGTAAAGTTTTCGTCCTGCGGGTCCTCCCTGGGTTTAAACTGGGTCTCCAGGTAGTCTACGAGAGCCTCGGATTTCTCGCGGGGGGTGAAAGAAAGCCTACCAAGTATGTCATTTATCGGATTGCATGTAAAGTTTTATCTTTACGTAGGCTTTTAATTATCCACAACGTCAGTAAAGTTTTCGTCCTGCGGGTCCTCCCTGGGTTTAAACTGGGTCTCCAGGTAGTCTACGAGAGCCTCGGATTTCTCGCGGGGGGTGAAAGAAAGCCTACCAAGTATGTCATTTATCGGATTGCATGTAAAGTTTTATCTTTACGTAGGCTTTTAATTATCCGCCACGGTTTCCTCTCCTGGAGGTCAACCTGCGTCATTTTATTTTCCCATGCCTCTCTGCGGTGCGCCCTGAGCAGTCTTCTTACCAGGGTTTTGAACCTCTGATCTCTGGCTGTGACTATACTACCAATAAGCCACGCCTTTCCCAAAAAATATTTTTCTCATGAATTAAACTTTACTTCTAGTTTCCTGATTGGCAATTATTCAATATAGATTTTTATGCCTATAGACTCTGGTTGGTATACTTGTGGACGATGCCTAATAGCTACCCATTTCTCTCCCCGCCCTCAAATTTTATTTTATTGTCTCTTTCTGGTCTTTCCCAAGAAGCTTGACTATCATAAATTCTGGCTATCCCCTTTAATGCTACTCCTTTCATCCCTTTATATCTGTGTGCTATTACTTAGACAAAACACGTTTAAACCCTCTGATAACTATCTTTACTTTCTGGGAAAATTTCGGGGAACTGCATTATTGTACCCTGAACTATTGCGTACTTTCCATCTCTAGAGCATTATATAAATCTGCACTTCTCTTTTATCTTCAACTCCGTTGGGTACACAATGTAGCATGAAAATGGATATGACCCTTGACCCTTTTTAAAAATATGCTGTCAATGTCCGCTCTAAAGCATTCACAGATGTCAAGGAGCAATTCTCAACCTGTCTTTCTCTTTTCTTTACCTGCTGAACCCAGTGGTCTTCCCCGGGACAGTCTGTCAGTCTAATACAATACAATCCTTATACAAAACCAATAAATTCTTCTCCCGTCATAAGGCTTGCAAACAGTTAATATAAATAGGCAAAAGAATGACTCGTCCTGGAATTCTGTTTTGCACAATATGTCAGCTTGAATATTCATCCAATGAAACATTAATTTTAATGCTAATATTAATACATATGGACTTATTTTCGTCTCCACGTTTTTCATTGCCCAGTATTGTCCCATGTGCGGTAACATTAGGAAATCTTGGTGGGCAGAGTCCTTTCGAAATGTGAAATTATCTTTAAAGAAGCAAACTATTCCTGCTGAAAATATCCGCAGTCCTTCGTCATAAAATTTATTCATAAACTCCTGAAAGAAGAATCGCGACAAGCACATACACCCTAGTATAGGACTCTGGGGATCAAATTGCCCACTTATGTAAAACCACGTCAATCTTGGATCTAAATGGTTTAGTTTTCTCAGATAGGTATTAACAAACTGCTGAAAACAATGAGAGAAATTGAGTGTTTTTTTTTTTCAAAAGGTTTTCAATACTTCCCTCTCTTTGGCAGGAACAACTCTTCTAGGAGATTGCTGGTTTTTGCTACCCCCAAATACTTCAACATTTAATCTCCTGTAACTACACTTTTGGTTTGTAAAATATTCTGTAGGGAACTTCCGTCTTGTGCCCGATGTTTACATTTGTGGTTATTATCTGAGGGAAATTGGATTTCAATGACAATTCAAACCAATATCTGGTAAGTTTGTTGGAGTATTTTAAACGGGAGATTTGAGAGAAACTGGTAGAGGAAGCCTCTTGCTCCTAAGAGCTATTGTGTGCATGCACCACCTGGAACTCTAGGGCGCTTCGTTTGTTATTATCTTCATGTCCGAACAAGTAGCATATGTTCGTCGATTGCGCAATGCAAGTTATTGTTTGTTAGCGCGGGAGGATGAACCAACCGAAATGTTGCTAGATTAAGTTAGGTGATAAGAGGTTGTCTAAGATAAAAGTGTATGCATGCCACAAACATCAGGAGAGGAAACAATGGAAAATGAAATTCAGCAACGTCGATTTGGAGCGTAACGAAAACAAACACTTGAGCCGTTCGGGATATTATTGTGTTTAATCGATGTTTGACGATTTCTGAATTCGCTTATTACATTGGGATGGGTTATGGAAGTGTTCAATCCATCATTTTAGATGGCTTAGGTTACTGAAAAACCTGAACAAAGCGACTTCCTCGAACTCTCATTGAGGATCAGGAGGCTGTAAGCGTGGGAGTTTGGCTGAATACCGGGATCAAGGAGAAATGTTTCTGCATCTAATCATGAGGCGCAGGTACATCACTATACTCCTGAGTCAAAGCAAATAAACAAGAGCAAGTGGAGCAAGAAAGGGAAGTCCGTTCCTGTCAAAGCAAAAACTCGTCTGTCAGCTGGGAATGTTTTTGGGGCTCCCAAGTCGAAAGGTCAATGCAGCTTATCACTATTCAAGACAACATCATTCCGCATACAGCTACTTTGACAAGGGAAAGCTTGAGGAAATTCACTGGATAACATTGAAACACCCATCCTTTAGTCCAGACATATCACAATTTGCATTCTCGTGCAGTTTTCTGGAAACTCAGCCCCACTCTGTCTTTGATAATGAGATTAAGAAGCTTCCTGTTTGCTGAAAAACGTGTGTTTTAAGTTGCGGATTTATGTAGTAATATTTACCTTATTTTAATTATTTGGATTCAAAAATTACCAAATAAAATTCCAGTTTATATATGATTAACGCTTACATGTACGGTAACCTATAATTGCTGACCGGACTTATTCAGAGCAGCGCTATGCATTTTAACACTTCACAGATACAGTTTCATAGTTCGAAACTCAGGAGCATTACTGCATTATTCTGTACTTTCGTATCATGATCATACACAACACTGTTTTCTTGCCCTTACTATCATTGGAACATGGTGAATGACAATAGTGGAATGATGTTGATACAAATACTTTTTGCGCTGGACCAGGGCCAAAGTATATCTAACCTTGTGATCCAACGGGATAAACCCAA
Organism: Metallyticus violacea; assembly: GCA_030762175.1. Classification (NCBI taxonomy): domain Eukaryota; kingdom Metazoa; phylum Arthropoda; class Insecta; order Mantodea; family Metallyticidae; genus Metallyticus; species Metallyticus violacea. The sequence goes on along the minus strand of JAUJEO010000287.1, from coordinate 46,728 downwards.
CTTCGACCGTGCATCAGAGCAAATATGCATGAAAATCAATATGGTACTTAAAATATATTCACATGTCAGCTTCGTATTAGGGGTGTACAAACTAGTGGTGATGGAAGAAATAAAGAAATGATAAGACTGTTAGCTGAGAAGATGGAGGAAGAATTTGAGAAATGTAACGCATTGCAAGGAATAGAGGAGTCAGTAATCGCGGTAGTGAACAGAATGTGCAGGCTTGCGGAAAAAAAAGTATTATCTGGAAAACCAGAGCAGTAGAAATTATGTCGTTATTTACGGTGTGCGCAAGGGAGGGAGGTAAACCTGGTAGTATAGGGAAATGCTGGTGCATCGAGTGGTAGGCTCAAATTGGAATAGATCTGTCGCAAATGGGCATCGAGAGGGTCCATAGAGTGGAACATTAGGGATATGGAAACCATCCCATCGTATATAAATTATGGCATTACAAGACCAAATACAACATTGTACGGGGCAGTAAATTTTTTGAGGAACTGTAAACAGTATTTCGGAGGATTTTAGTGTCATTTTAGAGGAGACGAGAAAGACGGTTTATCTTTTTAAACAGCACAAGACAGAAGTGCGGAGGCAAGGCTGACATGCTGTTCTGCAGTTCGATAAAACTATATTAACGGACGAATTGGAAGAATTGGAGACGTGGGGTCGGGACAGCCCTAGTCAGCAGTAGGTAGCAGAGATCTCTGGTGCTTCGCCGGAATAGATGTCGAACACGGCTGTTTGGGAGAAGGTACAGATTCGAGGAAAGGAGGAGCCTGGCAACCCGCAGCCTACCTGTAACGATGTCGCAGCGGTCAAAAACAGCTTAGGATGGGAGCAGTGACTGCGTCTGAGAAGGTGCAGAGAAGGTCATCTCAGCGGCTTGCAGCAACAACAGGTGTGCAGAGAAGTGGGAAAAAGAATTAACAGACGTAACCCCCCCCCTCACAATTGGGTGTTGGAATGTGGAGGGTCTGTGAAGAAAACATATTATGGCAGACTTCTTAAGTTTTGTTAATATAATTTGATATATTGTGTTCGTCATATACTTGGTTTGGTTCTAATGATAAGTTAGAACTTAAGAACTTTCATTGTTTTAATAAGAGTAATAGGGTTAAGGGAATGAAGAGAAGATGAAGATGGCCAGTGCGGTTATTAATATTAATTATGAAATACATGGGAAGGTGTGTAAAGAAAATTTGTGTATATATGGAGGGAATGCTTTGCTGTTATTTAGTTGTAGAAGGGTTATCAGTAATGCACCAATGGCTTTCAAATATTGCAACAGGTCTTTTCTTAAGGACATAACAGAAAGAGTGTGAATTTGTCAGAATTATGTCCCAGTGTCGTGGTGGTATTACTTGGTGATTTCAGTACAAGAATATTGGAGGGAAATCTTTCAGGGGAGGGGAATCTGACGACAACAGAAGTACCTGCGGAATAAGTCAAGATAAAGTGATAAATGCTGAATACAAAGAGCTATTGTTAGTGATGCACTTGGTCTGGAAATTTTGAATGGTAAATATGGACTGGATCAAAATGGGGATTTAACATTTATAAACGCCAATGGGTAAGTATTGTAGACTGTGCTATTGACACTTCTGATACACCACATATTATAAATTTCTGGGTATGGGACACGCAAATTCATGTCATTTTCCTTTAGGTTTGCGAATAGCAGTAAGTAAAGAGCTAGGGGACGACAGAGTTAATACAGATGTGGAGAGGTTAACATCGCGTTACAGTGAAGGGAAGGGGAATGAGATAATTACTAGCAACGACTTATAGAGAGATTAGGATTAATGGAAAATGCTACCCTTTATCTGATAACATCTGGAGTACAAGAGGCAGGAATTGGGATGCAAATGAAATATAGAAATAAAAATGGGTCGCTTATCACTGACGGATGTTTTAACAATACATGTAGAAATGCAAAGCAGATAATGGGAAAGACACTTAACATTCAGAAAGGAAGGTCGAAGACAGATATTCATAGTTTCACGGAAACAATACAAAGGACTACTGGTTTGTAAAAAGCAGGAATGGAACCGCAAATTAGTGGAAGAGCTTACAGAAGCTAGTGTTTGGAGGTTAATGAGAATGTTGAAGAAGGGACCTTATATTCATAACTGCATAACTCCGGAGCACTGGAGAAGTCATTTCCAAGAAGTATTTGGGGAAATGGCAGGAGCAAGCACTAAATGAAATGCAGCTATTACGAGCTCCAAAGAGAGAGAGAGAGAGAGAGAGAGAGAGAGAGAGAGAGAGATTATGAATAGAGACATTATGAAAAGGGAAGTAATTACAGCAATAAAAGGCTTAAAAAGCAACAAAGCACCAGGTCTGGACTGACTGCCATCAAAACTACTTAAGGAGGGTTTAACATGTGTAGAAATTATAGATATGATGACGAATGAATGACGTTTACAATGGTACGTTATATCCAGAGGAATGGGCAACGCAATCATTTCTCCAATATTTAAAAAGAGAAGTTTAAAAGTACATGGTAATTATAGAGGGGTGGCATTTCTTCAGGTAACGGGAAAAATTTATTTCAAAATTTTATACGAGAGAATTAGGCAATGTGTAGTAGAATACAATTTACTTGCAAAATCCGAAACGGGGTTTGAGAAAGAATACTGCACGGTAGAAAATATTTTTGCGTTAGAAACACTGAAAGTGAAACAAACACAGAAAAATAAATAGAAAACTGCATTGTGCTTTCATGATTTTCAAAAAGCTATTGATAACGTGGACAAGCAAGCATTATGAACTAAATTATAGACCAAAGGAGTCTCGGGTAAAATGATCAAGGCATTACAATCAGTATATAGTAAAGTACAGTTGTGTGTAAAATATGATCACGATAAAGTTTCAAAAAGTGTAATAAATGTAGAAGAGTGAGGCAAGACTATATCCTATCACTCTTCATTTTCAATTTGTTTGTAGATGACATATAGGGGAAAATGTGTGTGGCAGAAACTGTTGCCCCGAATATAGGAGGAATCTCTTACCATGTTTCTTTTATGCGAATGATCTAATATTGATATCCACAACAATTGATCTGCAAAGGGAACTACCTAGGTAGACTGCTTAGAGGCGTATGTCAGGAATGGATGAATTGCAGTTAATAAGGGAAAAGCAAAAATTATTACGGTCAAGAATTATGCGGTGTACAGCAGGAAAAGGGGTGGTAATTTACAGGTCAGGCGTTAGAAAATGTGCACCACGACCACAAAAGACAAGATTGACTGTTAAACGGAATGTGATCTTCATAAACTATTTCGCGTCATAAAATTTGACATCATCTGTATTTGAGGTACTTAGGACTTCTATCAGTTACTAATGTTACAGTGCATTAATGCAGATATCTAGTTGCAATAAATAAAACATGTATCTCAAAAGGAATTTTTAAATATTTTTCGTTTAGTTTGATCTACAATACGGTTACTAGGTTTTCTTCCCCTTTAAAAATGAATCATGGGTTTGACAACATGGAGGACGTGAAAACAGACATGCTTTGGTGGATTATGAGTCAATCTAAATATCTTGTTCCTTGAAGAAGGGCGTAAAATTATATCAAGTTTCGAGCAGTTTATTTCATTATAGCGGAAAATGTGGCAACATGGAATACCACTTCATTTTTGCACTACTGATCTTTGGAAGTTAGCTTTGCTTTTACGAATTTCATTTTCTAGATTTCTTCAATCGATCAGCTGTTAAAACTGTGCTTGTATTCTTGCTTTTGGGTTTAGAAAATTTATAAGATATAATTATCGGAAGAAGTAGATTTGTCATTTGACTAAAGCTGCTGGTAATATGGCCCCAGACATTACATTACTAAATACAAATTGAAAACGATGTAAATTACAAAAGCATTTAACATAAATCTGAACAGAGGAAAAACATTACAACATTATACTCCATTAATACTTACATGAAATATGAATCAAAATTGGCCCCCAATTTAAAATTAAAATAAAGTAATATTTCAATGGTAAACTTCAGTATTGCAAAAATGAATATATTCGTGATTAACTACAAGTCACGTACATGTGGATCATATTGGGCCCTTATCGCGAAAATGAGAGGCTGAATGCACACTTTGCCTTTCCCGTCATGTGTAAACATTATACCGCAGAATAAGCGGAAAGCACCTTGCTCGTCAGGTTTGGTTCCTACAATGGAAAGCTCAAATGAAGATTTAGAAGGGCAGTCTAATGATATATATATATATATATATATATATATTTATACCGCCTTTTCACTTTCTGTATCCTCATTTTCAGAATTAAATTTTAGAGGCCACACTGCTGTTCTGCTAGTTCTCTCAGTATCACGACTAAGAGTAAGACGGAACTTCGAGTTTGAAGGGAGAAATTCTTCAGAAGAATGGAGCGGTTTTGATAATGGGGGTGGAAATTTTGGATTATTAATGATGGATTAGGTGATTATTGATTGCTTGTTTCTCTTATTGCCTCACGCTGATTGGGTTGTACGAAGCGGTTATCGGGAGAGTGTGTATTGCGTGCGGTTCTGTAGTTGACTGCTGGTTGTTGTATCGCTGTTCCACGGGCTCCTAGCTCAATCGGCTGCTCCAATTCTATTATGATGAATCTCAGGATTCACTGGAGTGTTTAGTGGACCAATTTTCATCCACGGGAACAGGAAATGCATCACACAAAAGATACACGAGATTGGTTCCTTCGCTAACAGTTTATTCAATTTTAAGGCATCAGTTATTAATACTTGACTGCTCGCCGCTGCCTAATAAATTCCCACTACTTTGTCTGATATAATGTTTCCTACTTTAATATTTTACACTGACGTACCCTGGTTCTATACATTGACCGACCCACACTAACTCCCCGACTATCACAACTCTGTCCGTTCCTGAAATCTGCTCACTAACCTTTTACTTCTTTCACTAATTCCTTTGTCCCTCTGACATCTCGGTTTTTTATATTATCGCTACACCCCTCTCTAAATTAAATTCCCCCATTTATTATTTTATTTCCGACTTGTAAGTTCACCATTTGTTATCTTAAAATATTTATTATACAGCTAAGTTCTCCTTATTCGCTTATTTTAATGCGATGGCCATTGGCTAAATTATCTTTCCCCCTCCTGACATTCACTATTTCCCTCAAGCCTGAATTTCCTAGAAACAGTCTGTCATAAATTTCCGCATTTTTCTTATATGTTGTACTTCTAAAGTAATACATCTTTCCTCCCTTAGCCATTTTTAGATTGTCAAATATTCTCATAGTATCCCAGGCATATTTCCCATTTACTTTTGCACTGGTTTTCATGAATACGCGGCATACCCCTGTTGACTTCAGCATGCCTGTAATAAAACACTTCGTCTCGGTTCTGACATTTTAATTCCCCGTTAGAATCATTTCCATATCTTTCAGAGTGTGCTCCTTAGTTTTGTTCTACAGTCCCATTGTAGTCATTTCCTTTACTGCCTGTGGTGCCTCAGAGGTAAAAACGTTAAACACTACTAAAAACAGCTATTTCCTCACTTGACCAACTAAGCTTTTATGTCTTCAGTCGGCGAGTTTCCTTCCGAAATATTCTCATGGAGAGAGAAACTCGTGACTAGACAAAGAAATCTTCCCCTTTTGTGTATCTCTGCCTTTGGTTAGAAAGGACGTATTGGTTAGCCATTATTTGGGTACACATATACAATAGTTCTCTCTGTTTCTTTCTTACAGGTTTACAAGTGGCTACAGTCAACATAGATTGAATACAATGCCTCCTGCAAATTACTGTTACATGCCAAAATTATACATACACGTACATGTCTGAAATCATATCAATCCATAGTAAACGTATCTCTAAATCTTCTAATTACGTGCATAGAAAATACATTTATCAACTCAATAAATAGAATTCTGCATCCTCAATTCTTAGATCAATGTAATTATCACTACAATCATTCATTAACCTAATAAAGGTTTGACTATAATTACGGCTGCAAGAATGTTCATCCTATTACATTCGCGGGGAGACGTCCGTTACTTCGACCGGATCCTAAATTATTTCCTAAGTACAAATATCTTTTATATTGCGATCAGGTAACAACATTTGCAGAAAGTGCTTTTTCTTAATTTTTTATGTTTTCTATAACGGTGCCAGAAAAGAAAAGGATGAGTACCTGAAGGTGAAACCGGAAGAGCTTTTGAGGATTTTGAATAATCGTCCTTGGAACTTATGGAATGGGGAGCTCAATTTCAGCGTCATGCTCGGCAGCGAGGAAGTCAGCACCAATGCCACTGAATACTGCACGACCAAAAGGACAGCTTCCTCTGAACCTAAACCGGTTCAAGGCAACAGTTCCTGTAGAGATTCAACGCCTTTCTTACAAGGTATTCAAAGTCGTAAGAGAACTCTGTTGGCGAATTGTCGAATGTGCTGCAAGTTCATATTACCAACATCTAAGAATTCTATCCTGAAATATGAAAAAACTTTTATCCAATCGAGCAACATTGGGTGTATCGTTCAATTGTCTTAATGTTGTAAACTGTAGCCATATTATCCTTTATCATTTATGGATACATGTGAAATGTTTTAAGTGCACAGTCGTACAGATCTCTCAAATTTTAAAACACACGAGGAAAGAAAAATCGAACATATGCTCATAATGCAGTTATTAGAAAAGTTTTATAATTATACATTTACCTCTGCTTAATTGAATGCTTTTTGTTAAAAGTTAATGTAATATATTTCAAGTGGGCATGCTAATGGGTATATCAAACTCCTTCCACTGAGAGCCCAGCATCCAATCACTCTTGAATTTCCAACAGAGAGGGAGATTAAACTCAATTAAACTCGAAGTTGGGCAGTCGCAACCACGCTAGACGATGAATTACAGATCTCTAGTTCATGTAGTTTACTCTTGTGATTGCATTAAATGAATCCGAAATAGAGCGTTTGTTTATTATGCTGCCAGGAGATAGTATTAATGAGAAGTTATTCTGTAGAAATGTTAACCACTGAACTTTTTCTTTGTATGATAATAGAAACGAAGCACGCGGAGTATATATTATTGTATCAATAGTAACAACGTTTGTTTTAAGATTATATGGCTGGATTTTAAGTTTTAAACACGAAATGTAGCATTCAACACAGAGGATTTAATTCAACTCCCTGTCATCACCAGCTTTTCGTCACAGTCATATAACTCTGCATTTTTGATAATTCTTTTGATTTGTTTATCCGACCCAAGATACAAGTTTACTTGAGCACACAGAATTTCCTACTGAGCACTTTCAGTAAATTAATATAAATCAATTATTAGAGTGAACAAATCAAACAGAGAAACCGGCTCCAGCTGTGTGACATAAGCTGAGTCCAAAAATATCCTGCTTTAGCTCTAAGTTAATAGGTTCTGCCAACTGTTTTCGCATGGCAATTTCGTTCAACTGCATTCAAAATATATTCATCGTCAAAACAGAACGAATGAAATGTAGCAGGCTTTTGAGCTTCCAGGTGTTCATCGGGAATTATATAAACTAAAAATGGCATACAACAGTTTCACTTGTTGCCATGCGCATACTTTTCTCGCTGAAACACCGAGCTGATGTTTCTTTTTAGAAATGTAGGCGCAAGGTCCGAATGTACTATCTCTCACTGAACATCTTTCTCTTTCCCACAATAACCATACTTATCGTGCGGTAGCTCTACATCCTCTCTCTCCGCAGTATCAGAACTACATTCAATTCTGGTTGAATATTTTGGGTTTATTCTTAGTTTACTCATGGTGATTTGATGAGAAGTGTTTCTCTGCCAACGTAATTTTTGCTGTTATCAAAGTGTTGATTTCAATTCTTTTTTGCTAGTCAACAGGCTTTGGATGATGTTTTTAAAGTTTTCTCCTTTCCACTTTTGATTAATTAAAGAGGATTTATAAACATGTGAAGTAAGTAATACTAATGATAATTTATTATTCAACAATTTATTGTTATTAAATTTATAATTTGATACCGAAAGTAGGAATTGATGACCATAAAACGTACATGTTCGGATAATATCTTGTATACATATAAGGGTAGTAATTTTCCGTTACAATGCCGAATGGTATATTTATATTAAGTCGGCCAATGTTTGTGATATCATTATCATGGATGGCACGGCTATTATGCGAAATGGATTTCCTGAAGTAGTGGAATTGCTAAGACATAGCCTTGCATATTCATAATATCAGTGCTCTTAACACTAACGCTTAATCAACTTTTAAGGCTAAGTTAACCATTTATTCATTATGGCAAGCAAATTTCTCTTACTTCAATATAAATATAATAGAATCTTGTACAAAATGACGTATCTGATGACATCAAAACATCATACCGGTAACCTGCAGCGGTTTAATATATCTTCCATTCAAAACCGCGAAAGAAAATAATTGATATAGGGATGGGAAAATTGCATAGTAGCTCCCACATTTTCATCAAAGAGAGAAAGTGTCTAGACAGCGTTTTGTTTAGATAAAGTAAACACAGACTTAATGTGTGTGTATTTATTTTTAGATCAGATTTCAGTAATTTGTTATCACAATTTATGTGTTTTCATCCTTTTCATTTTTTTTAAACTTAAAGCTCTCATAGTTAAAGATGTATTTTTAATCCGCATAGTCGTGTCATTTACTAGAAAATATTAATTTTTTCCAATGTTTTCCCAATTATCTGCTGCTTCCCTTAATATTCAAATCAACAGTGTATCACCTTTCCCTCCTTAGATTTGTCAATTTTTTTCCAGCTGAGCTGCAGCAATATGGCGTTGGTAGGAAAATGCAAAAGAAAAGCAAGAGAAAAAAAAAGTTTTGAGGTCAAGCTGTCAGCCAAGGTTATTAACTTGAACAGAGCTAACGCTGTTGGAATTCAGATACGTTCCACAGTACACATACCCCTCACTCTTTACCAACCGCACTTTTTTCTCTTCTGTACACAGATGCTGCAAAACTGTGAAAGAAGAAAGAATACCTAACGACATGAAGGTACATGCGTTACTGGGTTGGGGGCACCCATAAAACGAAAAGTTTAGATGCATGCCTTACTTCTGCGCACTCCCATTAATTTTCCCCTTAGCATGTCTACAGGGTGTTCCATTATACTTAAATATACTTTTACTGTTTCCAGGGAAACAAATCTATACTCTGGAGAGAGGTTATCGTTGATATTTAGATTATGAGTATGCTACGAGTACATAGCCCGTAATTGTACCCTACCTGAGGCCATTCTCACCCTTACAAGCGCATCAGCGCGAGATTTCTTTGGGGTAACCAATGTACATCAATATGCTGGCAAAACATGCGCAAGTGTTTCGCACTTCCAGCAACATGACGCTCAACAGAACTAAGTTCTTTCACTTGTATATTAACTTTTACTCTGCCTTCACAAGCATTTTTTCATCCCATATAAGAGCATTTACTGCCAGATTTTTTCCCGCAATACTAACATGCTATTATGTATTTGTTTTCCCTTCATCTTCATTCGGCTATTTATTAGAGTGATATATAAGGATGAATAACGATATGTCATTTGAAGCATAATATCCAATTATCTGATGACAGATGCGGTGACTTAGGATTGCATAGGTCGATATGTCATCGGTCAAAGTCAGCCGGGCTACGTGAGTTGGGGCAAACCTCGAGTCCCACGCTACTCAGTCAGTGTCGTTTGAACAGTGAAAAACAACACAAAGTCTACTAAGCATACCAATTAGCAAATGCTATACCTAATTACTCTACTCTAAAACGAGCGTTTATTTATGTGCCTACAGAGTTCGCTTGTGCTGTCAGGAGAGTATATGAGCAGAAATTTCCAGATGATTTAGTTAGGTCTAGTGAGATAAATAAATTGCTAATATCTGTAATTTTAGACTCATCTGTTAACAGATAAATGCGATTTCTGAAAGACAATTCAGAGCAGTAATGGGTAATTTCATAAACAGTTGTCAAAAATGTGTATAAAATGAAGGCAGACAGATCAACCATCTTCTTGCACGACATGGGCCAGTACATAGCTTTTAGTGTGCTAGTATTTATTACACTGTCATTCTAGTGTTTCTACCACCGACTCTTGTGCTATCTTTCCGCTCTTCCCGATTATATAGTATAGCCCGATTGGTCGTTAGCAATGTCTTATCGGCCGACGTAGTTCCCACTCCGGTCGGTCATCAGGTAATTGGATGATCTGCTATTTATGAGGGAGATTATTTTCCCCGTGTACTGAACAAACTAGTGCTCGACCAATTTCATTTCTCAATTAAATGGGTACCCCCTTGCAATTGACACAGGAATGCTTTAACTGCTACCAGCATAGCTGTTTTTGCATGATATCTGGCCGTCTGAACTGCAATTATTTAATCGTAAGGATCTACATCATTAATCAATGCGGAACTGTAAATAAATGAATTGTAACTGTTCTTGAAACCATTTAAATATTAATTTACTTTCTTTTTTGTAGTATATATAATCTTTTTATTTTCAGTAAAGGTGGACCTGATGTAATGTGACATTCAAAATCTGGTAAACTTAAGATATCAAATAATACGTGCAAATATTAAATGACAGGAAAACTGTTTTTGAAAAACCACATTTAATGATAACACCAATAGTAAATATTATATTATTATTATTATTATTATTATTATTATTATTATTATTATTATTATTATTATTATTATTATTATTATTATAACACAATATTTCAACACATTATATACCTAAACCCGTTGAATAACATAATATGTGACCGCCATTATATCCTATTCAAAACTGGCTACTTCTCCATGTCCGTATTTTTGTAAAACACGAATATATTAGCTTTTTATAATAGAAAAGTAGAAAAAAATGGAAAAGCCATTATATTCTTTTTATGTTTTGTTCAATAGAACAATGCGATTTGGGTTGAGTATGAAGTATAAGCTAGAATTTGGAGTCTAAAATCAGCGATTCAAAATTAATTTCAATGATAAATTTTAATATAAATATATTTTCTTCTTTACTAATAAATACAGGGTAATATATAATAAATTCTAATATGTGTATGAGAGAGAGGGAGAGGGAGAGGGAGAGAGAGGGAGAGGGAGAGAGAGAGAGTAGGAAATTGGTTCAATTAAGTTAAATTCTTAGCTTAGAGTCTAAAATGGAGAATATTTTGAATAATTTTATCGATTTTCTACACCCCTTGCGAAATAAAGGGTGTTCTCGGGCTGCGGCCGAAACATAAGGTACTCAACATCTATTTTATATTATATGGAATTTAACTTCCCGGAATTATCATCACGTTTTTATTAAATAACATTAGAAAATAATGTGTGAGTAAATACGACTATTGCAGAGGAATCCCTTTCCGATTGAGTTCTTTCAATTCAAACTGTAGGTTAAAGCTGGACATTGAATATTTCGCACCGGCTAGAATATATAAAATAATATTTTAACATAATATTAAACTTCGTTTAACGCAGGCCGTGTCATATTGACCTTAAAAGCACCAACACTTTTTTCTTTATAAAATAAACAATTTACAGCTAAAATTAAAAATGTAATCTCTATCATAAGGCGACATTGTTCATCATAATTATTCCACCTCTTCCTCCCGTTTAAGACGTTCTTCTTCTTGCACATTAGGACGTAGTTTAGTGAGAAAGAAGCCGTCGGGGAGAACAGTCTATCCTTCTCGTCCCTCCACGTATTTCACTACGTTAACGATCGTCTTTTGGCGTGATATCACGACTTTTTTTCTTTATGGAAGGTTAAAATTTAATTTGTAAATATACGTTTCCCAAGAAACTTAGCTCCAGTTGAGAAATGAACTTAATATAATGCCTTGTTCAATTAAACAGGCTGACGAAAGCGGTGTGCGTAGCGTGAAAGTTAACTGTTTAAAGGCTGACCTAAATCGAAAAATACGTCTCTGTGTGACAGCCATGCAAGTGTGTGGCGGGTGTTCTCGAACTGTAGTTGAGATGTGATTTTATACGTGCTGCAATTGTGTGTGTTGATTGCTTTAATTACATTAAACTTACAATTAAACAATATACTTCGCTTTTTTGCAATTATGTGTGTTGATTGCTTTAATTTCATTAATCTTGCAATTAAACAACACACTTCGCATTTTTGACAAACAAATTGTATTTATATTGAACATTCCAGTAATGCTGCATACACTTTTGCGTTTAATAACTACAGTTTGTAATTAAAACAATACAATTTTGCCCATAAAGATATTTATTTTTTCAAGTCAACTGTCTTTTTTTGCATAATACTTTTTGTAATTTAAGACTAATAGTTGTATTTAAATATATGCATATTACCCCAAAGAATTAACACAATCAACACTTCTTAAGTCCTCCGCAGCAGTCCCCACCGCAACCGCCGCCCTATCCACAAACAAATACAGTTTGTAATTAAAGAATACAGTTTTGCAATTTTTTAAATTAACAATTGTAAGCAAATATACTTCATTTTTGGCATAAATATCGTATTTTGCATACTTTTAATATTTTTCTATAATTTCAACATTTTTGCATAACTGTAATAGATTTTGCATAATTAAAATTTTGCGTGTTCTTAATATATTTTACAAACACGCATTACGCTTTATATTCAATAAAATAAACCCATTCCTCCCTATTTAAAATGTAGGTAAGGAAACAAATTCCCAGCATTTGTATCATTATATGTATGAAATAACCTATATGTGCCTGGGAGTTACTGGTTGCTGTAAGTGTGATGGCCCACTATTTTTGTATAATAAATAAAATTATTCCTCCTAAGCCGGCTTTTGCTGACCGCTGTGTGCGGCATTTACTGCCTGCTGTGAGTGTGATGGCCCTCCATTTTTGTATAATAAATAAAATAATCCTCCCTAAGCCGGATGTTGCTGACCGCTGTGTGCGAGATGCATAAAATTACCATTACTTTGTATAATTATGTCTGTAAGATAGTTCCTCCTTTGTTGACTGCTTTTTCCAAAATATCTCACCATTTTGTATAATTGCATGTATAAAATACCCAACATTTTGTATAATTATATTTCAACCGTTTTGTGTCCGACAATTTGTATAATAAATAAGACCCCGACTTGAATGACTGTAGCTTGTTACTGCGCGCGAAGACACTGCTGGTTCACTAGTGGTGCTAACCCTAGAAGCATCAGCCCAGCGCCTAAGTAAGGATAGATACTACTTCCGTGACAACTTTTTTGGAGTAAACAAGTGAATTACTTTTCTTATAAAAAACTTAGGCTATTACATCAAACTCCAAGTTTTTCCACTCTGGTTTAGTTTCAATTTTTACAATTAGCGAGTACATTTTGTTGCAATGAGCAGTCTCATTGGTCTTAACTCAACCATTAACTGTTTAAAACTAGCCAATTTTTTCTGAATGTTTGTTGCGATTCAATGAATTTATAAACGGATACTGACTACTGCTGAAACATCCAAGGTCATTCAGAAAAGTAATCTCAATTACACCAAAGCCAAACGTTAGGATTCACGCTTTAATTTGGGACCGTAACTTTTCGCTGCACTTTATACTGATATTTTATTTTTGTTCATGCAATAGAGGTGTGCAGAAGGAAGTATTCTGACTAAAAGTTCCTGAATTCTAATTCGAGGATGGCTGGAAAACTTAGAATTTTTGCCACAATAGAGCTGCCGGTTTAGCCATTAAATTTTCTTTTTTAACCAATCAAGGAGGAAGAGAAACTGATCGGAATAGGATGCTCGACCACTGCGGTTGGTGTCCAGTGGAAGTACTGCCTATTTGCTGCTGTTTAGTGAGTTACAATTAATTAATTTTTCTCGACATATGCCCCAGGTGTAAAATAAAAGCTTCTGGTGTATACAAATGTGATAGTACATCCTACATAGTAAAGGTAAGTTTCAGGTCAAACCAAGTCAAACAGGATAAGAACTTGAATCTTAATTTGCAATCTTTTCCATCGGTAAAATAGGTTGCTTCTGATGCCTGCCTCAACAAGCAATCACAATTATAATCTCCCTCTTATTCCCTATTTGCTCGTTAACCATTCCTTGCACTCAAATAAATCTTCCAATAGTTTCCGCTGTATTAGAGGAAAAGGCATACAAGTACAGACCACTGGCGCTGCCGTTTCTTAAGCAACAATCTTGTCATTAGGCAGAAGTTACAGGCTCATTGTTGATAACGTAATGAACATGCGTCTTCAATAATTTATTTAGTAATATGACTTAAATATGTAATCATCCATTTTAGGAAAGGAGATATCACAACTAATCACTAACATAAGTCATTCAATTCTAAGACACTTTTACAAGTTATAGCCTATTCTTCCTGCTTATTTCGAACGCTTTCCGTTTTCAAAAATGTATTATCAACAATATGGTATATTTGTTTACTTGAAAATTTAACACCGGGAAGTCTTTGCTGTAAGCGCTTTCGAGCTTGAAGTTCTCGAGTTCTGTCAGTAAAGATAAAAGCACATTAAGCAATAACGCTCGTTCCAAGCAAACATTTTGCAATTGAGTGGGTGCATGCTGATAGGTAACAGACATGAACTTGCATGTTAAATAGATAAATACTCAGTGAGTATGCTTCTATGCAAATATTAGAATTGTGGTTCATGCTTAAACGACTCACCCAGTAGGAAAGCGGTGCGTCAAGTAGGGCAATGATTTTACCGAATTTTAAGAAGATTAAACTTGACTTTCTACTAAAGTATCTACAGGGTCTTTTAGGTTTTGTCTCCTGTTTCATAGCAGCTGGCGGGTCAACAATCAGACCGATAACGGCCACTAATTGGACATAATACGAGCAACTGTTCTCTCAATTGCGACTACATTTACAATTAAAATATGCACATGTTTTGTGACATACGGATTTAATTTTTTTCTGCTACATACAAACATTTCTAGCTTCTTTTTAGAAAAATTTTATTCACAGACATCAGCTAATCTTCCAAAATTGAGTCGATTTAAGCTTAAATGCATACAGGGGCTACTGCTTTCTACAAATTGATATTGAACACATTTCTGTAATTCTATATTACAGAACATTATTCATAAAGTAATTGATCAATACTTAATATTCTGTATTAATAAAACATGATTGCATTTATATGCTCCTGTTTCGATACAAAAAATAGGTATTTGTTTACAGAAAACCCGACTTTATACACGAAATCCCTCTGCATGAGAAAAAATCTGTGTTCGATGCTAAATGCTTACATTTATTACGAGTGAAGTTGAGAAATAAAGTCTATTGAACAAACACCAAACATTATAAGAACTTAAAGAAAATATCAGGCGAGAAACTGACCTCAACTTCGGGAGATGAACGGATGTGTGTCAATGACAATATTTTAAAAGCTGTCAGGAATATGTGAATGTAACAGGACAACGTTTCAAAAATCTCCTGTAATAACGTAGTTATTTTCTTTTGTTATAAATGTAGTTGTTATTGCGAGAACCAGAATCAGTTGCGTGGATATACATCGCTGGAAGATACTGCTCTGACTGCCGACCCGTCAACTTCTGTGAAACGGGTTGCAAGAAAAACCCGATATGTGACCATGCTTAAGGTAAATGCTGTACAGACCAAACTGCTATACTCCAATACTCCTTAGTGATATTACTGTAATCCCAGAATACATTTCTACATTTTCTCCTTATATGCAAGCGAAGTCAACAAACTATTTCTAATATAACATTTTCTTCCTTTCGTATAGTAACAACCAGCTCAATATCCCATTCATGGCTTTGTTTCTGATAAATTTTGTCACGTGAGGGAAGCTGACATCTCGATCAAACTTACATAGGCTTTGCTTATAAACTTTCCTCACTCGTGCGGTGTTTTGTGTCTCGGTTTCTAGACGTGCAGCAGCTGGATTTAAATTACGCTTTTTCCCGTTTGTATTAAAGTAAATACCGTGTAAATTTTTTAACAATTTTATTATTTTTATAATGGCACGTACTTATTGCTATGACAGTATCAGTAATTATATAAATAATACGAGAAAGTATTTTATTCTGTTTCAATTAACAGAAGATAATTTAGCAGTAGTAGTATTAATGTAGTAGTAGTAGTAATAGTAATGATGGTAGTAGTAATAGTAGTAATTGTAGTAGTAGTAATAGTAGTAGTAGTAGTAGTAGTAGTAGTAGTAGTAGTAGTAGTAGTAGTAGTAGTAGTAGTAGTGGTAGTGAAAGTAGTATTGGCGGTAGTAGTAGTGGTAGTAGTATTTATTACAGTGGCACCAATGCGATACAAAACAACTTCAACAGGTGCAAGGGTCTAACGAACCGTACATGCTTTAAGGGTGCACTAGTTATGTTTGTTTGTGTAAAATAATTAGTGACAGCAATGTCTGACCTTGAGTATAGTTATAAGTTCATCGCAATTGTTCCTAAAGCTTTGAATTAATAAGAAGTTGCCACTGCCTTATAACGTGATAACGTGTTTTTACTACCAAACACATACTTGAAGTTAAAACTGCAACCATCAATTAAGACTTACACACCAATATTGAGTCAGTCGTCTGTCGAGGAGCTCTTTACTCTGGACGTATATACATAGAGTATACATTCACACTTCCTAAATGAATAATCAATCCTATGTCAGAGCCGCCTCGATAACATAGCAAACACAGAAGACGAAGATACACAGATAGATCGAATGAACATGAACAAGAATGATGAAATGGAAAGTGAATCCGTAAGTGGTCAAATTTATCCGGGATTTGCGCTTTCTTGTGATGGGCCGAGGAAAAACACAATTTATTTTTTATGCCCAAACATATTTAAGATAAAGTTGCTGGAATATTTTAATCGGAAATATCTTAACATATTAAAGATGTATGTACACGTCTCTGGTTTGTACAAACGCGTAGTTAGCGAGACACCTGGATTCTCGCTGCAGATCTGCATTAGGATGAAATTTACAAAGCATGTGTTTGCACGCTCCTAAAATGTCACACATGGTTTCCCCATACATCCAAGAATGAGCGAAGTATGGAAAGAAAAAGTGCAAAAAATTTAAAATGAGTACAATGTTAAAAAAAAAAAGAAAAATTCTCCTGGGTATAGAGCAAGGTCAACTTTCCAAAAAATTCAAGAATTGATCATTGAGACTTATTCTGGTGTGTAAAGTTCTTGTCCGAACGTAGCAATGCCGCTATGACCATTGATTGACTGACCTTTATAAGTCATTAAGTTTTGTAATTAGTATAACGGCCATGTGCTTAGAAGGACTCCCATATTCACTAAACAATATTACTAATGTTCTTAAAGATCCATAAAGTGGTGATAGCTGAGTAGTGGATATTATAGATTAAGCCAACGGATTAACGATAAATCCACCACCAGAGCGCTAGTGTCGCTCGGAATATCCCCTGGGATTATCGTTAATCCTAATGACTTAATCCATAATCCTAACGATTTAATCCATGATTCAAATTCCTAACGATATAATCCATGATCCATAATCCTAACCAGATAATCCATGGCCCACCGATTATCGGCCCCCCGCGGATTTTTTTTTGTGGGGGGTAAATACAACCTTATCATGTTATATTAAAAACAAAATGGCGCCGTTGCTACATCATAAAAACGAAATGGCGTCAGGGAAAAATATCCTTACTTCCTAAATCATATTGTATTAAAAAGGAAATGCCGCCTTAAGGGGGAAAAATTGTTACTTGCTAAATCATATTTTATTATGGCTCCGCAGGGAGGGGAAAATATGCATACAACCTTACAGTCATAATTTATTAACTAAACATTTTGGGCGGGGAAAAATACTTAAATGCAGCCATGAGTCAAGATGGTCATGTCGGAGCTCGTATTCCAAGGCATGTTTGTGACGTCGTCAGGCTTGTTGTGACATGTTTCACTGATGGGGGAAAAATATTTAAATACAACCTTACATTGCTACATGATAAAGTCAAAATGGAGCCGCTGTTATGCATATATTTTTTTGTGCGGGTAAAAACTGTATTGTTTTAATTACAAACTGTATTTATTAAACGCTAAAAGTGTATCGCTTTATTGTAATGTTCCATTTGTTTGTTAAAAATGCAAAGTGTATTGTTTAATTGCAAGTTCAATGTATAAAAGTGTATCGCATTACTGTAATGTTCAATTTGTTTGTTAAAAAATGCAAAGTGTACTGTTTAATTGCAAGTTTAATGTAATTAAAGCAACCAACACACACACAATTGCAGCACGTAATAAAATCTTACCTTATGTTTCGACCGCTTCACTACGGTCTCCTACCTGCTTGCTAATGACCTCCAACCAGCTGGCGGACAACCATTACACATCTCGCAAAACAAATTTATAGCTACCTATTTACTCCGGTAAAATTATTTTCCCACGAGCTAAGTATAAAATTGGTGTTGATTGGGGGGGGGGGATATATAATTTACATTCACCTCCTGTGAAACCATACAGGAAAAGTATTATGAAAAAGTGTTTGTACTTTTAAGGTCTGCCAGCGTTAAACTAAGTTTAATATGATGTTATATATTCTAGCCGGTGCGAAATATTCAAAGTTCAGCCTTAACCTACACTTTGAAATAAAAGAACTCGATGGGAAAGGAATTCCTCTGCAATGCTCGTATATATTTTATAGATGTTAATGTGGTTACCATACTTGCCTTCTAAACCGAAGATCGGGGGATCGAACCCGGCCAGGACCGATGGATTTTTTCGGGGCGTAAAAATCCTAAGTATGGCTTCCTTCGGAAGGGAAGTAAAGCCGTGGGTCCCGTGTCGTACATTTACGGCACGAAAAAGATCCTCAAGCCTGAAAGAGAGGCCTCTGAGCAAAATTTATCGGCTGTTTCACGCCCTGAGTTGAATGGGACGCTGATGACCTGAGCTGTTAAAGAGCGTCCATAAATAAATTAATTAAAAAAATAGATGTTAATTACTAGATAAGGTTTTACTGTAATAATACTTTTTGTCCATTTCACAACATATGTCATAAACTCCAAGTGGAAAGGAAATACGTAAAGGACGACAAAACACACGTGAAACATATTCATTTAATCCATAACAGATTTTATTAATCATACGCAGGTACAAAAAATGTATTTCACACACATATATAATTACAAATGGCGGCACAGACATATTGCTAAGATGTTTAATAACTGTCCCCTAGTCACTGTTTTAGCGGAGATTCACTGTAAAATATTATTTTAAAATATGTAGTGAATGTTTTTCTGGTAAACGACACATCACTACACTGCCTTTGGTGTCGTCGTCGCCGTCCTCCTCCTCCTCGTGAGGCGTCGTGACGCATGTGAGTAGCATATGGGAAAGTTATCGTTGAGATGTTGCCGGGTCGACGGGATGGACATGGGCACGACGAATCCTTTGATGGACGCAGTGTGGAAGCAGCCTGCCGACGTGACCTTGTAGTCTATTGCCGGGGTGGTTCCGAGGTATATGCTGCAGCGTGCGTCTATGCCGTAAGTTGCGCTTTTGAAGGCAAACATTGGACTTCCACAATGTCGGAGTTGTTGGTGACTAGTTTGACGGTGACAGTTTTGTCATCGCCAAAGAATGAGATTTCTGTGGAGAGTAGTTTGATGTAAGCTGGATACTCGCCGCTAGTTGTAACTTCATTTTGATTGTTAAATCGGAGCTTGACAAGGGGGTTATTTCCTATTTCCACCGGGTCTATTTGGCACGCCATGTTATGATGGTGAAAAGTTAACGATGTGCCTGCGGTATCCGTTTCTGAGAAATTCTTCGCCCTCGTAGACTATGTAAAACTCAAAAGTGTTGAGCTGGTCGAGGAGAGCTTCAGAAAGATTGTTGAATCTGGTCGGTAGAAACACCTCTTGACCGTTCTCGAGATGTACAAGCGTTCCCGGGTCGTTCTTTGTCGAGATACTCCGGATTCGTTTCACGACGTAAGGCACGTTCGGCTGTAGCTTAGACACTGAGATATACCCCGTGTTGGCCGCTACTGCAACTAGTTGGCGTAACGTGTCGTGGATCATGTTGTCAGCTCTGTCGAACTCTTGGTAATGGCGATGTTACATCAGCGCGACCTGGGTTTTTGTATGTGCGGAGGTGAAAATTGTTTGTCACGAAGATAACCTATTTTGAGAGGTGAAAGATGTTATGACCAAAATGTCCGGACATGTTTGTGACGTCGTCAGACCTGTTGTGACATGATTCTCTGATGAGTTGTGCTTTTAGAAAATGCTCCATCTGCAGGAACACTCTATATGTGGCACAACGAATGTATCTTGTATAATCGCTGAAATTCGTTTTCTTCCCTTCCTTGATGCAAACAATTGCGATATGCAGCTATTTGATTTTGTACTTCTATCTCGTCCTTCCGCTTGTGATAAATGATGTCGGTAATAAACGCTGTGGGCTTACTAGCGTGTCCCACTCCTCCATGCTCAGTGATATGCAGCTTCCATCCATTTTAATGACCAGATTTAGTGCTCCAAATATACGCAGAACTCGATTGGAAATGACTCAGAAGAAATACATTGGTTTTGCAGGGTAACAACGTGTGCAACCGTATTAGAAGCATCCGTGAAACAAATAGACACATTTGTCTATTTTTGCGAGGTGAATGTTGTTATGACCAACATTGCTAATGACAGACTGACCTCCAACTCGCGCTCTCCGACATAACAACCTGTTTGCTCCGGTAAAAGTATTTCCTCACGAGCTAAGTTTAAAATTGATGTTGATCGGGGAAATATATATTTATATATACATAATTTACCTTCACTTCGCTGTGAAACCGCTATTTTTGCGAGGCGAAAGTTGTTATGACGCACATGTTTGTGATGTCGTCAGACCTGGTGTGACATGTTTCTGTGATGAGTTGTGCTTTTAGAAAATGTTCCATCTCCAGGAACACTCTAAATATGGCATAACGAATGTATCTTGTATACTCGGTGAAATTCGTTTTTCTCCGGGGGTGTATATAAAGACCGAACAATTCCGACGACCGGTTACTTGTCACAATGGCAAAACTTAGCCTCAACAGAAAGGACAAAGGGGAAGAGGTGGAACTAATCGAAGGCTTCATTCCCGCAATAAACTATGCTTCTTCTTCTTCTTCTTCTTCTTCTTCTTCTTCTTCTTTTTTCTTTTTCTTCTTCTTCTTCTGCCTGAAGAAATAACAACGAGCGTGAGATAACTCTTGGGGGAGACAACGATGCTGCTGCTGACGATGAGCCATAGGTGAGTGTTGCCTTGCAGTCTACTTTTGAAATTTCAGGGCATAAAGAGAGATCTGTTAAAAAGTTTTACTCGGGGTATACCGAGACTGAAATTATGGTAAGCTCTGCGCCCAAAGATGCAGATCCTAACCAATGGGTTGCTAGGGTTTTTAACCATTATTTATCGTTTGTTAAGGACAATCTGCTAAAGAACCAGCCAGGTTTCATGGGAATCACGATTCATGATACCAAACATCCCGAGAGGCCCTTTAATATGAGTGTCCGTAGGTTCGACCAAGTGAATCCCGAAGTCATATTGAATTCATTGGAGAAAGTAATGCAGAGTAATAAAGAATTTTTGTTAGGGGGGCCACTCAAAATTTAGTGTGTTTGGACAAATGAAGTATCAGGTTCATGCTACAAACACTGCGACGACTGTAGTAAACTCAAAGGCATCATTGAGATAAAGAACAATGACCAGCTTTGTCTAGCTAGAGCCAACGAAGTGTCAAAATCCAAAATTAAAATTAAGGGGGACATAAATTATGATATGATTAGAAGGCGGCAATTTCATCAAAAACTAAGGGCTGTAGAGTAATGTGAGAAAATAGACAAAACCAATGGGTCGTTTACGTTTGAAGGCGTGAAACTCTTGGAGATGGCGCTAAAGCATTACGCCATAACAGATTTGGTGAACATAGTGGGAAAAACGTCCTCTACAAGTCAAAAAATAACTCCGATAAACATATCGACATAATACCCCACAACAGCCATTATAACACTATGGTAAACCTGCACGGGGTATTTAAATGAAAATGGTATTGTCGACAGTGGAATTTTCCCTGAGCAAATATAAAAGAAACTCAAAGGTGCGAACACAATTGTGGAAAATGTCGTCAGAGGTGCCCACCCACGTTTGATAGGTACGTGAGATGTGACGCATGTCATCGCGATTTCAACGGGCAGACTTGCTTTAATAATCACTTGATTAAGGGAAATTATTACCCCAAAAAAAATTCAGTGTGTGACTTTGTAAAAGTCTGTCCGATGTGCGACAAACTTGTGAATAAGAGGTGTAGAAAAACTCCTCACCAGTGCGGGGAGACTTTTTGTAGCACCTGTAAAATTCACGTGAATGCTAACCACCAGTGCTACATTCAAACGTATAAATCGCCGAATATGCGAAATAGTTTCAAATTCATGTTCATAGATTTTGAGTGTACTCAGAACACTCCTTATTCCGAGGGCGTGTTTGAACATGTTGCAAATGTATGTGTGATGTACAAAAGCTGTGTATTATGCATTGACGAACCTCACACGATGGCCTATTGTACGCAGTGTGGTGTTAAAGAACAGGTGTTTGACAAGGAGCCTGTGAAACAATTGTTTGAACACATCCAACAACCCGGGTTCGAGTCTCGGGACATTATCGTGCTTGCTCACAACCTGAGGTCCTATGATGGGCAATTTCTGCTAAAGCACATGGTGGACAACCTAAATTGGGGCCCGGGGCTCATCATGAACGGAAGCAAAATATACAGAATGAAGTATAAGAGAGTGACATTTTTATACTCTATGAATTTCATTCCTATGCCACTGTCTCGCTTTTCAGGGACCTTTCAACTTCCCGAATGCAAAGGTTACTTTCCCTACCTGCTTAACACAAAGAAAATGAAAAGTATGTCGGTCCTGTACCGGGGCAGAAATATTACTGTCCTGACGGTATGAGTGTCAGCGACCGCGAAAACTCCGAGAAGTGGCATGATGAAATGGTGTCCTCAAATTATGTCTTTGACATGAAAAATGAAATGGTGCCATACTGCAAAACCGACGTATTTCTCCTGAGTCAGGCTGTTTCAAAATTTAGGAGACAATTTATTGACGAGAACGGCATTGACCCGTTTAGAGAATGCGTCACCATAGCTCATGCATGTATGAATGTTTACAGGAAACGGTTCATACCAAGAAATAAAATTCCACTTATTCCTGGAGGTGGGTACCGCTTAGCTGATAAGCAGGCGCGAATAGCGTGTATCTGGTTGTCATGGTTGGAACAGAAACAATCAACCAGGATACAGTATGCTTATCGGTGCCGGGAAATTAAAATTTTAGCACATAAAGTGGACGGGTGCAGAGACAAATGTGTCTATTTGTTTCACGGATGCTTCTACCACGGTTGCACACGTTGTTACCCGAATAGGAATTCTAAGTTATACAACACGGGTAACGAAACCATGGGCTCCAGATATGAGGACACCGGAAGGGTCACGAAGATGATGAAAGATGCAGGCTACCACGTGACCGAGATGTGGGAATGTGAGTTTAATGCCATGATTAAGGCTGACGGGGGTTTGGCAGATTTTGTCAAGAGTTTTCCCTATCCCGAACCTCTCAACCCTCGAGATGCCTTCTTCGGTGGGCGTACAAATTGTACGAAAACTACTGCGAGGCCTCTGGAGACATGAAAATGTTTTATTACGACGTGTGCAGTTTGTACCCGTTTGTCAATAAGACAAAAGACTACCCCGTGGGACATCCAAAGATTCATGTTGATAAATGTCCCAATTTGAACGATGTTGAGAGTGGGATTGTGAAATATATATTTCTTCCCCTGGAAAGACTGTACCACCCAGTTCTGCCATCACGCATTAACGCAAGCTTATGTTTCCACTGTGCCGAAAATGCGCTGAAATGGAGAACCAGACAGAGTACGGGCATACCGAGGATGAAAGATGTATGACAGGCACCCGGGTAGTGGACGAAATTAAAGTCGCATTAGAGGAAGGCTATAAGATGATTCATTTATATGAAATATGGAAGTACCAAATGGTACGACACAACCCTTCCATTGGCGAAAAGAGGTTTTTTCATAGCTATGTGAACCAGTTTCTGAAAATTAAAACCGAAGCCTCCGGTTGGCCAAAAGACAGCGACAAAAATGAGTATATCGCGCAATATGTGGAAAAACAAGGCGTGGCACTGGACAAAGACGCCATCGAAATCAATCCTGGCAGGCGCGAGTTGGCTAGACTCATGTTAAACTCCTTTTGGGGGAAATATGGCCAACGAGATAACTTGTCCACGTGTGAGCTTGTGAAAGATTATTCAAGGCTCATAGACCTATTGAACGACCCAGGTATAGAGGTACAGTCTTACCTGTTCGCCACAGAGGAGATGCTGTACGTGATATGGAAGCACTGTGAACAGAATCCTAAATTGAATTGCACCACCAACACGGTCATAACTGCATACACAACTGCCCATGCTAGATTAGAGCTCTACTCCTATCTTAGGAGATTGGGCGAGAGAGTGTGTTATTTCGACACTGATTCTGTTACAGCCACGTACAGGCCGGGGGAATGGATGCCTCCCACAGGACGATTTTTGGGCTGTATGACAGATGAACTGGAAAAGTACGGGGCAGGTGCATATATTTCCAGATTTGCATCTACAGGCCCTAAAGGCTACACCATAGAACTCAGGTGTGGGGAAAAGAAGCACTCTGTCTGTAAAATTAAAGGCATCACCCTCAACTCGGGGAATTTCAAGAAGGTAAACTCAAACGTAATCATCAACACAGCACTGAGGGAAAATGCAATGTCGGTAGTACTTGAAGGCACTCAGATATCTAGGAAATTTCTAGGTTCTGTAGTAACCGAGCCTTCTAAGAAAACCTATAGAATGGTGGTTAACAAGCGAGTACAAAGTGAAAACTTTTATACCCGTACGGGTATAAAAGAAGACGTAATTAATCACTTTTACGACAGTCGCCCAAAATGTGTGCAAACCAACACTTTCAATTTAGTTTTCCATCTACCGTGCTAATTGCAGGTCCTTCGCGGTGTGGTAAATCAGCATTTGTTAAAAACTTAATTGGTAACGCAGGTTAAATGTTTGACAGGCCTTTGAGAAAAGTGTTTTGGTGTCATCCAGCAGAATATTCTCCTAAACAAAGTCTGTTCTTCGCGACCCATGCAGTCATACCAAATTTGGAGACTGTTAACGAAGGAGATCTGGTTATGCTGGACGACCTTATGTATGAGTCGGACGGGTTGAACGTGTCAAATTTTTTCACCAGAGACTCGCATCACAAACGTTTCGGAATTATTTACATACTCCAAAACGTGTTTCCACAAGGAAAGAAGTTTCGAACTATATCTCTGAATGCAAACTACATTGTCGTGTTTAAAAACAATAGAGATAAAATGCAAATTGACAGGCTTTGTCAACAGATCGCACCAAAGAACTTTAGGTTTCTGCTAGAAGCATTTGAAAAGGCTACCAGAAAACCCCCACGGTTATCTAGGGTTCGATTGCACTTAGTACACGCCTAATCAATTCAGGTATCGAACCGGTGTCCTACCAGGAGAAACGCCTTCTTATTTTATACCAAATTGTTGACCATTTTTCTGAAGGTTTTATTTGAGTGCTTCCCAGAGAGTTTAAATAAACGAGCAACGATCACACTTCAGTCATTTTATCACAGACACAGGCAGGATGAGCATTGCCAGACTGAGTAGCCCACTGATTCCAAGGCAACACGCAAATTTGACAGTTTTAGCCAAGGCTAAGCCCATTTTGCGACAAAAACTGTTGAAAAGTGCTAACCCAGAGCTGATAAATGCCATTTCCGAGTGTGTACTCAACGTGTGCAGAGGTCATGTCAGTTTACCTATAAATTGTTTGAAGCGCTTAAAGAAGCATAAAGCTAGCTGGAGAAAATTAATTAACAAACGACTTTCCTTAAAGGAAAAGAAAAAGATTCTTGTACAGAGAGGCGGTTTTTTACCTCTTTTTCTACTCCCGATATTGGCTTCACTCGGTAGTGCGCTCGTGTCAAATTTGAGTTAAATGAAGTACGGTAAGCAAATTATACTAACTTCACAGCCAAAAGCTGCCGAAAAGCTTCACCTCGTGGACAAATCACTTAACCAACTCATCAGAGAAATGAATAAATTACAGCGTACACATTTGGCACCCCCCTGAAAAATGGCAGTTGATAAAATATAAGTTGGGGAACTATCTGTATCTTATGTCACAAGTGAGGGAACCATACCTTGAGTACAATGACATCGAGGTAAAGGAGGAAGAGAAGCCAGCAAAGACGAAAGTAGATAAAAGCCGATTACCGGTAAAAAAAGTCTTATAACCTTCGCAGGCAAGTGTGGGGACAACTATGAACGCGCTGAAGAAAATCTATTTCAATCCTGAACACTATGCTGGTTTTGGTACTGCAGACAAACTTCGCAAGGCCACCGGTATACCAAAATCTAAGATCGAGTCCTTTCTTCAAACACAGGATAGTTATACATTTCATATGCCGATAAGAAAACGATTCCCCACCAGAAATTATCACGTGACCAACATGGACGACCTTTGGGAAGCTGATCTAAACGTTATGAACAACGTAAAGGAACACAATAAACCATACGTTTACATCTTGACGGTGATTGATGTTTTCTCGAAATATGCTTGGGCTATACCATTAAAATCAAAAGTAGGGCGCGAAATTACAGAAGCGTTTAAAACGATATTCTCTCATCGCACTCCCAAGATATTGCAAACAGATAAAGGAACGGAGTTCACCAATAAAACCTTTAAAACATTTTTAACCAATCATGGTGTAAAGTATTACACTACAAAAAATAATGTCAAAGCCAGTGTAGTAGAACGTTTCAATAGAACCTTAAAGACGAAAATGTGGAAATATTTCACACATAAAACACTTATAGATACGTGGACGTTCTTCCTGCGCTTTTAAAGTCCTACAATAGTTCCTTTCATAGGTCCATAAAGATGGCTCCAAAGGATGTCAATGAAGACAACATTTTGCAGGTTTACGAAAATCTTTATGGTCGGAATGCAGACAAACCACGTAAAGTTAAATTTAATGTGGGAGACCATGTGCGTATATCTAAGGAGAAAATGAAATTTTCCAAGGGGTACGAGCAAAACTGGACGGATGAAATTTTACAGATTGACGAGGTGGTATACGGTTCTCCCGTTGTGTATAAATTGAAGGACTTGGGTGGGGAAGCCATAGACGGCATCTTTTACTCCGAGGAGTTACAAAAGGTAGCTCTTCCAGAATCATTCAAAATAGACCAAATACTCGACACTAAAGGTCGCGGTCGAAATAAACAGTTTTTGGTTAAGTGGAGAGGTTATCCAGTCAAGTTTAACTCGTGGGTTCTGGCTTCAACTATCAACTCGATATGATCAGGACAAAACCTTTTTCCCTCACACTCGTGAGTAATGCCTCTATGGGGCATTTCACAGACAATACAACTTCCAGATTTTCAAACATCTTACCCGAGAGAATAGTGCTGCAAGGAGAATGGGAAGTCGCACTGCAAAAGGTTAGGTACCCTGTGAAATTCTATAACGTAACAAATCACGATAATCAAATCATTGGAACAATGTATAATATGGTAGCGCCAGTGACACATTCAAAATTTAACTTACAATTGCCACATGGTATCGTACACAATTCTAAGGATTTGGTACACGCTGTCAACTCTGTTATACGCGAAAATTTGCAAGTCGAAGACTTTTTCATTTATAACGAGAACAAAAATACTGCCAGCATTAACATCAAAGTCGCACAGACCAGTCATATTCCCACCAGCAAATATGTAGGATATATAGAAAATGCTGATTCCTCTAGGAGAAGTGTATCGAAAACAGAAATTAAACCCCTGAAGGCACGAACCAAACGTTAAAAAACAAAGCTAGAACTCCTACTAGAACTCCTCCAAGACCTATCAATCCTAAACCACCAAATCCTCTTAAACCAGGCACTCCTGCTAAACCAGAAACGCAGGAAAAACCTGACAATCCTCCTAAACCTGCGCTAAGAACCTCATACATGTATTGTTTTGTCACCATCTTTGGCCAAGATGATGGGTTTCGAACCATACACCAACGTAGTTGAACAGGAAATTGGCAAACACCCAGTGGATCCGTACATGGGTTTCCCTTACGAAATGTTCATTTACTGTAATCTGATAGTACCACAAGTGGTGGGCAACACATTTGTGCAAGTCATTGAAAGCGTCTCTGTAGAGTATGAAAAACGTGACAACACCTGCATGACTATTGAAAAGTCCTTCGTTCCACTTAACTGGGTACCTTTGATGCAACAGGACTTTAAAATCGTGAATATAGATTTAAGGAACGGTTATGGTGATTTCTTGCCATTTGTAGACGGTCTTTCCTCTACTATAGTTCTAACGTTTTGTCCGAAACAGACATAATGGAGCTGGATACAGTCACCAGGTATTACTTAAACCAGGCTGGAGGAGCATTATACAATGGAGATTTTCACTTGTACAGAGGCAAGGGTATCAAAAGGGTAGCGGCTTGTTCTCTGCTCTCGGTGGTCTTTTCAGAACCGTGCTACCGTTTTTCAAGAGCGGTGTGAAAGCTATCGGTAAAGAGGCATTGAAAATGGGGGCCAATGTGCTTGCAGATGTTGCAAGTTCGGGGATACCGCCAAAAGAATCGTTAAAGACTAGGCTGAAGGAGGCAGGAACTAACTTGAAAAGGAAAGCTGATGTAAAGATAGACTCTATGATAGGCACTGGGCTATTAAAGCGCCCGAAGGGTGAAATATATAATCAGTTTAAGACTAAACGCCGAAGACGTAAGGTGCTAGACGTATTTTCATAATGGCAGACGAATCGTTGGTGCACATGAGTTCAGAACTAGACATCTTTAAAGACTTGCCCGTTCAAATGAACGTGGAGGAGTACCGTTACATTTCTCTAAACCCACAAAATACACTTATGAAAAACGCGCCCATCACATTTCATTACTCTGGCAATGCCGACGATTACCTCGACATGACTTATGTAGTACTTGAGCTGTTCGTGCGA
The DNA here is from genome assembly GCA_030762175.1 of Metallyticus violacea. Taxonomy (NCBI): domain Eukaryota; kingdom Metazoa; phylum Arthropoda; class Insecta; order Mantodea; family Metallyticidae; genus Metallyticus; species Metallyticus violacea. The sequence continues at coordinate 17,660 of JAUJEO010000287.1, read as the reverse complement.
ATAGTGGATGACGGTGGAAACGACTTGAAAGAGGACAAGCAGGTTACTTTTGTAAACAATTCCCTAAATTCCTTGTTTCAGCAATTGGAAGTATCACTCAACAATGTCACAGTTTCCATGCCTCAGCCAGGCTACCCCTATAGAACTTACATTGAAACGTTGCTCAATTATTCGGAAGATGTCATCAACAGCAGACTACAGTCCTCGCTCTGGAAAAGGACAAGGGAGGAATGATGGACGCGTATGTAGCAAATGATGGAATTAAGTGACGTAACGACTATACCAAAGGAAGCAAAGTTGTACAGCTAATGGGTAATCTTTCCAATGCACTCTTTAATCAGGAAAATCTGCTCTTGAACAATGTGAGCGTTACCATCAAACTCTCTCCCTCTTCACCCAACTTTCATCTCTTTTCGGATACAAAGGACTTTAAAGCCTACACAGAGATTCAGTCTGCTAGACTGATATTGAAAGCTGTGAGACCGTCGCCGACCATCAAGCATGCACATCAGGCGGTGTTAGCAAAGAGTAATGCAAAGTACCATCTCAAAGATGTGGGATTTCACGCTCTCAACATTCCAAAGGGGGTTAGTAACATGACTTTCAATGACGTTTTCATAGGGCAAATACCCCGAAGAGTGGTTGTGGCAATGGTTGCCGACCAGGCATACAACGGTAACATTAACAAAAACCCATACAATTTACAGCACTTTAAAATGAATTCTTTTCAGCTGTATGTGAACGGCCAGCCTTTTCCCTCACAACCCCTACAGCCCGATTTTGATGCCGGTCACTTTCTCCAATGTTTTCAAACCCTTCAAGACGGCCTCGGGATACATTGTAAGGTCGAAGGGCATTCAATGTCCAGACATCAATATTCTCACGGCTATACCATTATGGTATTTGATCTAACAGCCGATATGAGCGCTAACGAGTCTTACATTTCAGGGCAACGACACGGCACTGTGTCTATAAGTATGGGTTTTAAAGATCAAACTCCAGAACCTATCAATCTGTTGGTGATGGCAGAAGTACATCGCACTATAGAAATTGATGCTAACAGGACCATTTTGATATCATGAATACGCTGCAAATACACCGGCTTCTGTCTAAATGTACCCCACACTTTTTAGTCGTGTACGCTTGCGACCAATTGTCGTCGATAAATTTGCATAATAGGCAGCTTCCCATTGCAGTTGTCATTAACACTGATCCAAGCACGAAACCAGGGAAACATTGGGTCTGCATCTTTGTTGCAAAGAACGACAGGGGTGAATATTTCGATAGCTATGGTATAGAGCCTCTTTCGGGGGAAATTCTAAATTTTTTAAATCGATGTTGTGGTACAAGATGGACTCACAACACTAGAAGGTTGCAAGGCAATTACAGCACCACTTGTGGCCATTACGTCGTTGCTTATCTATCTCACCGCTTCCAAGGCCTGCGCAAGGAGAAATTCTTTTCAAAATTCAGCATAAGTGATTTTAATCACAATGATGACGTCATTAAAAGGACCTACAGTCTTGGTAGATGCTCACAAACTACACATCAGAGATGCATATCGTTAAAGGTTAGTATTGATACAAATTGTGTATGAATATGCATATACCACTCTGATACATTTATGTTGCTAATTCCTGTATTTTTTTCTAGAAGGCGCCTGTGGTGCTACACGATCCACTCTACCAGTTGCTCCGAGAGAGGCAAACAGGTAAGTCGCATTCATTATGTGTGGTTAATTGGCGAATGAAAATAATGTGCTACATAAGAGGCGTTCTTGCTTTTACAGTGACATGGAGAGGCCTGGACCGCTATCGGATGTTTTCTTCTTGAACAGCAAGCAGTCCAAGTTTGCAGCCGTTGGATTTTCACCTAAGTCTCCACACAAGATCGTGGTTACCGTTGGTGGACGACGCAGCGCGGTGGTTCTGGGTTCAACAGAGTGGCAGAAGCTTGCAGAGGCGATACCGACTATACAGAGCTTGACTCTTCATCTAAGAGAGTGGCAGTTAACCAACCGACTATCCATACTTTTTAAACGTTTATATGGCGCACAAAATATTATCATCAAAATGGACGATTGCTGTATATCGCTGAGTATGCAGGAATGGAGTACGCTAGAAAGCCTACAGCGTATGGTCACCGACATCATATATCACAAGAAGAAAGAAGAGTTCGAAGTACAAAATCAAATAGCAGCCTATCGCAAGTATTTGCTTCACGCCCACGTTTCCGGTGAAAAAATGAACTACACCGAATATACAAGATACATTCGTTGCGCAACCTTTAGAGAGTTCCTAGAGATGGAGCATTTTCTAAAACCGATATTCATCAGAGAGTTGGACCAGGAAGCCATGGACAAGTCCAAACAAGTTCAAGGTGAGGTCGCACCGTGATGACGTCACGAAAACACCTGCATGAACAAGTCGGAACACGAGAACCTCCCGAACAAGTCCAGGCATGACGGAGCATTCATTGGACCATGGACAAGGCGAGGTTGTACCTGCTCCGTGATGACGTCACGAAAACACCTCCAAACACGAACACCTTATAACATCACGAACAAGTCTCCCGCAAACCATGGACATAGTGATAAAGTTTCTGAAAAATGGTCGTCGTCTCACAATGATGGAGCCAAATGAACGTCATCTACTAGCCGTGGAGGGAAACGCCATCTTTATTCATCATTCGCCAGTAGATGTGGACGTTGTATGGGCAGAGCTTAATCCAGAAGCTAAAGGAATTTTCGCCCCTTACCGCCGCTGCAACCAGCACTACAACCTCCCCACCACCACTACCCACATTGACGGTCCTCCCCCTCTCACCAAACAATGCCCAATGTGTGTCAGTAGCAAAAGTTCTACAGAGAAGTCAACATGATCAACGACGCGTTACGCCAACTAGCTACAGTAGCGAGCAACTCGGAGTATGTATCAGTGTCCACGTTACAGCCAAACGTACCATACGTGGTGGTAGGGGTCCGGAACATATCCACAAAGCACGGACCCAGGACGCTTGCTCGCCTCGAAAACGGGAAAGAAGTGTTTCTACCTACAAGATTTAACAATCTTTCTGCAGAACTCATCAACCAGCTCAACTCGTTCGACTTTTACATCGTGTACCAGGGTGAAGAGGTACTCAGAAACGGCTACCGGAGACACGTATTGAAGTTTACACCGAAATAAACAACATGCCCTGTCAAACAGATCCGGTGGGGGTAGGCAACAATGTATTTGTCAAACTAGTTTTTGACAACCAAAATCACGTCACAACAAGCGTTGAGTACCCAGCAAACATCAAACTCATCTCAACAGAAATCTCCTTCTTTGGCGAAGACCAAACTGTCACCGTCAAATTAGCAACCAACAACTCCGACGTCGTGGAAGTCAGGTGCCTCCCGTCTAAAGCACTCCACTACGGCATAGACGCACCATCTACCTCGGAACCATCGACAAAACGCCAGCCCTAGAGTACAAGGTCACATCGGCAGGATGCTTCACAACCGCATCCATCAGCGATTTCGTCGTCCCCATCGCCATTCCGTCGGCCCAGGAACACCTCAACATCAACTTTTGCCACATGTCACTTACCTGCGTCACCACACCACGCGAGGAGGAGGAAAGCATCAGCGACGAAGACAGTGAAGTGTCGTTTGTCAAAAAGACATATACCACACATTTTAAAATAATTTTTATAAAGCCGACTGAGCCCACCAGTGATGTGTGAACTGCACGGCTATTTCTTTTGTAACCGCCAAAACTCTCACAATGTTTGTAAACCCACCAGTGATGTGTGAACTGTACACCCATTTTTTGGAAAACCGCCATGTGTGCCGCCATTTTTGTAAAGGGTAAAACCTCCATTTTGTAAAGGGTAAAAACCTCCATTTTATTTTGTATAATAAATATACTCAGCACGCATCTTTAATTGTATTTAAACCAATTCTTTTTGTAAAACCACCGCCATTTTTGTAAAGGGTAAAACCACCATTTTGTAAAGGGGTAAAACCTCCATTTTTATTTTGTATAATAAATATATTCCGTACCATCATTTTTGCAATTTTAATTGTATTTAAAACCAATTCTTCTTTGTATCAATATATGTTAATTTTATGTATAATAAAAAGAATACCCCTTTTCCGGTGATTTAAATTGAAAAAGCTTTGATATCAAAATGTATCCCATCACTCCCACCCCCACCCAACCACGCCACCTCACCCCCCACTTTTGATACCTCACCCCACTTTTGATACCTCACCCCACTTTTGATATCAGTAGCAATCAATTCAATCACCGGAAAAGGGATATATACTACTGACGTCCTCGGGATACACTTTAAGGACGAAGGGCATTCAATTTCAAGACATCAATTCTCACACGGTTATACCATTATTATATTTGATCTAACGGCAGATATGAGCCCTAACGAGTCTTACATTTCGGGGTAACGGCACGGCACCGTGTTTATAAATATAGGTTTTAAGGATCAAACTCCAGAACCTATCAATCTGCTAGTGCTGTCTGAAGTACATCGCACCATAGAAATCGACGCTAACAGGGTCATTTTGTATCATGAATACGTCGCAAATACGTCGGCTTCTGTCTAAATGCACACCACACTTTTAGGCGTGTACGCCTGTGATCAATTACCTCTCGTTAATTTCGTAATAGACAGCTTCCCATAGCGGTTGTCGTTAACACCGATCCTAGCACGAAACCCGGGAAACATTGGGTCTATATCTTTGTTGCAAAGGACGGATGGGGGGAATTTTTCAACAGCTACGGTTTAGAACCTTTTTCGGGGCATATTCTAAATTTTTTAAATCGTTGTTGCGGTACAAGATGGACGCACAACGCTAGAAGGTTGGAAGGCGATATCAGCACCATCTGTGGTCACTACGCTGTTGCTTACCTATCTCACCTGTTCCGAGGCCTGGAATTCTTTTCACAATTCAGCATAAGCGACTTTAATCACAATGATGACATCATTCAAAAAACCCACAGTCTTGGCGGTTGCACACAAAGTGCACATCAGAACTGCATATCATTAAAGGTTAGTATCACTTTTGCATGAATAGACATATATAACACTCGTCACGTTTTTATGTTGCTAATTTCCCCCCCCCTTTTTTTTTCCAGAACGCACGCGCGCCGTTTGCCCCGAGATTTTAATTTCTCCAATTGCTCTGAGAGAGGCAGGCAGGTAAGTCGCATTCATTATCGTATGTGCGCGTGTGGCTAGTGAAAATATTACGCTACAGAGGCTATCTTCTTGCTTTCAATGACATAGACCAGGGACCTCTATCGGATATTTCCTTCTTGAACAGCAAGCAGTTCAAGTTTGCTGTAGTTGGGTTTTCACCTAAACTTCCGCGAAACATCGTGGTGACAATGGGTGGAAGACGCGGTGCTGTGGTCCTTGGTTCGACAGAGTGGCAGAAACTTGCTGAGACGATGCCGGCAATACAGGGTTTGACTTCTCATCTAAAAGAGTAGAGGTTGAGCAATCGACTATCCATCGTTTATAAACGTATATTTGGAGCACTAAATCTGGTCATCAAAATGGATGGAAGCTGCATATAAATGAGCATGGAAGAGTTTTTTTTTTTTTTTTTTTTTTTTTTGAGTAGTGTTTAACGCCCGTTTTTACTACTGAGGCACCACAGGCGGTGGACACTGATGATACATGAAATGAAATGATAAATTGGGAAAGGATATTTTTTTTTTTTTTTAAGGAAGGAAGCGTTCCAGGCCTAAGTTTAGGTACCTCCCCGGCATTTGCCAGTTATGAAGACTGAGGAAAACCTGGAAAAAACCCCAGTCAGGGAGGACGGTCCTGGCGGGATTCGAACCGCAGACCTCCCGCTCACGAGTCCGTGCCTTAACGACCTCGGCCACCCGTGGCGGTACATGGAAGAGTGGGACACGCTAGTAAGCCTACAGCGTATTATTACCGACATCATTTATCACAAGCAGAAATGAAGTCACAACTAGCGGCGAGTATCCTGCTTACATCAAACTGCTCTCCCCAGAAATCTCATTCATTGGCAATGACAAAACTGTCACCGTCAAACTAGTCACCAACAACTCCGACATTGTGGAAGTCCAATGTTTGCCTTCAAAAGCGCAACTATACGGCATAGACGCACGCTGCACAATATACCTCGGAACCACCCCGGCAATAGACTACAAGGTCACGTCGGCAGGCTGCTTCCACACTGCGTCCATCAACGGATTCGTCGTGCCCATGTCCATCCCGTGGACCCGGCAGCATCTCAACAATAACTTTACCCACATGCTATTCACATGCGTCACGACGCCTCGCGAGGAGGAGAAAGACGGCGACAACGACACCGAAGACAGTGATAGTGATGTGTCTTTTACCAGAAAAACATTCACTACATATTTTCAAATAATATTTTACAGTGAATCCCCGCTAAAACAGTGACTGGGGGACTGTTATTAAACATCTTAACAATATGTCTGTGCCGCCATTTGTAATTATATATGTGTGTGAAATACATTTTTTGTATCTGCGTATGATTAATAAAATCTGTTATGGATTAAATTAATATGTTTCACGTGTGTTTTGGCAATCTTTACGAATGTCCCTTTCACTTGGAGTTTATGACATATGTTGTGAAATGGACAAGAAGTATTATTACAGTAACCTTGTCTGGTAATCAACATCTATAAAATAAATACGAGCATTGCAGAGGAATTCCTTTCCGATCGAGTTCTTTCATTTCAAACTGTAGGATAAGGCTGAACGTTGAATATTTCGCACCGGCTAGAATATATAACATCATATTAACCTTAGTTTAACGCAGGCAGACCTTAAAAGTACAAACACTTTTTCATAATATTTTTCTGTATGGTTTCACAGCGAAGTGAATGTAAATTATATATATCCCCCCCAATCAACATCAATTTTAAACTTAGCTCATGAGAAAATACTTTTACCGGAGTAAACAAGTCGTTATCTTTGATTTGCGAGATGGCTAACGGTTGTCCGCCAGCTGGTTGGAGGTCATTAGCAAGCAGGTAGGAGACCGTAGTGAAGCGGACGAAAGTAGACTATACAGTCACTACCGTTAGATTTACTAACACCAAGTGAGAAAAACAAAACAAAGAAACTATTTTTCCTTTCTGAACAATATGTTTATTAACATTTATGGCTACTTGGCAGATATTGTTGCATGGTTTATTTAATAATTTCCGATTATTTGGCTGAATGTGCAAAACAATTGGCTGATTACATATTTAGTTAGTTAAATTTTCAATTACTGTTAATACAGAAAAGTGGTCAGTGATGCGAGCTCAGAAATTATACAGTGGAGATATTCAGTTGGCTATACCGGCCGCAAGGCTATTGCACGTCGTTTGATAAAAAGGATTTGAATTTTTTTTCGATAATTTTACTGCGATATCCACCTGTGATTGGTCAAAATTCATACTTTTATTTCGTTTCATTGGTCGATTTTAAGATAAATTCACATAGTCATAGTAATTTGGTCATCTTCACGACATCTCTGAGTGAGGCCGAGAACTTTAAGAACATTCCTATTAGCGTAATATATAAACATTATTTTCCCATTTTTTATATTTTTAACATTTGTAATATTTATAATCCTTACTCTTTGTTCTTCAGTATTATCCCCACTTAAATTTACCCTTCTTGCGCTATCCTGGCTATATATGTTTATTCCTTGGCATGGTTGTATGTCGTTTTTGTATCCGAAAATATGTATTTATTAATATTTACAAATGTTAACATATCCTTGTAAAAACAGTATTTTCATCGTTATAGCCGCATCTTTTTGTTTCATTACTTTATATATTTAAGTGTTAGCCTATCTGACTATATTTGTCCATATTTCCTTGTTTTCTTGCTCTTAGAGTTATTTTTATATTTATTATAGTGTCAATCTTTATAGGAGAAAAGATTATCATCGGTCTATATCTTTTATTCATGCTAGGGGTCTCATCTACTCCCTCCGCGCAGTCGCCGCCCATAGATCCTGACCAGCCGGTGTGCCTCTTATCCTTTTCCCCGAAGGTTGCCCCATTGGGAGCGTAGGCCTGCCATAAGCAAATATCGAAATATCCTCTTCCGCTCCAGACCATCTATCCATCCATCCATCCATCCATCCATCCATACATACATGCATGCATATATATACCTCTGTTTTATTCCATATGCTTCTACTCTTAGTTTCGGTATTAATTTCATTTTTAAAATTTGTGCTTGTTAGGAAATCCTTGTTATACACAATTTCTCGTTTTTCTCCTACTCTTGGCTTACTTTCTATATTTATTTTAACTCATTTCTCATCTACAGAGCATTTTCTTGAATTCCAGACAAAGAGGAACGAAATCGCGGTGGAATTTTGAATTTATCTTGGCTATTAGAACAAAGTGCGTCCATTCATTTGCTGGCCTCGCGCGCTACTACTATCAATTTTATAGCACACGTTTAAAATGGTGTTCTTCAGCATTATTCTGACATCTGACATGAAGATGACACTCACACGCACAAATTGTTTGAATTTCCGCTGTTATATTCTTTCAGTGCACCTAAATATTGTTCCTATTGAGAGTTCCCCACAAATAATTAGGCTGCCAAGTTCAACTTTGCAATTATTGCCTAAACACCATAAAGTGAATAATATGAAATTGATGTATTAAATCCAAAATCAATTTAATTTATCGCTATCGCATAAGGAATTTTAGCAAATTCACATGAACAAGTTTGGGTTCTTGGGTCTGTACCAAGACATCGTTGTGGTAGTTTAATGTATTTTTACCTCTTTCACTACACTTTTAAATGCTGTGATTTTTATTTTTAGGCTTAACAACATTTAAACATTTTTTATAATCCAATTTCATGTGATTTAATTGAAAACAAAAATTTCAGCACACATTTCTGGATACAAAATAAAGGATTGAATGAAACAGAGGAAATGTGTTAAAAAGGTGGCTGTGTATTATTCGTAGAGTTCACAAATGTTAGTTATTATTTGGTTTAATATGTGGTGCCTCAGTAGTAAAAACGGGCGTTAAATACTATTAAAATGTTCTCATATTTTGGTAGCTATATATCACAATTTACATAATTTATTCCTGACAATATTTACAAATGTTATGCTGTATTATCAACAAAACTGTAACTCCACAACATTTAGAATCGTTTTCTTCAATCCTTTAGCAAGAACATTATTACAATCGTAACTTTATTTTAAAAGATATTGTTCTTCCTTTCGTTTTATGTAGGATTTATTTGTTTTTTCATTTTTTAAATTTATTTATTTATTCTTTTCTTGAGCATCCAAAAACAGGCAGCAAACATATTGATATCTCATCGTCCCTAATATTTTGTCTCAAATTCCTTTAAATCTTTTCGAACATTTCACCTTGCTCTTCAGTAAGGGACTCAGGTTTTAGGGAAAGTGGTCAAGGTTTGAGTGTAACATGAATTTTCCGTTATCGCAAAACTTATGTAAAACAGTTTTACACAAGCGATTCCGTTATCGCTTTATGCTTTCCTTGAATTTTGCTTCTGACAGAAATGGAAATTTGTTACCTAAAAATAATCACCATCTATGATCAGAGCCTTAATAATCTGTTTCATCAACCCAAGTTTGATGTGAAGAAGTGGTACAATAACTTGTGAAAGATTGGTGAGATTTTCACTTACAATGATCTGGGAAACAGCAAGTACTCTGGAGGTGGCTAGTCGTTCTGAAACCAGTGACGATGTCGTGCCCTGCTGTTCCATTCACAAATAAATCAGAGGTATATAGTTAGTCAGATTGTTGGGTTTGCTATAGTATAATTGCTGACTTAAATTATCACATTAGAGCTCCGTAGCAAGTATCTTTGGGGCGGCTAAAACACCCTCCTTGTTCCACTCTTACTTTCACTTGTTCTTCCGTACTCTTCAATCAGTATAAAGATGGGTGGCCGAGGTCGTTAAGGCACGGTCTCGTTAGCGGGAGGTTTGGGGTTGGATCCCGTCAGAACCATCCTCCCTGACTGAGTGTTTTTCCAGATTTTTCTCATTCCTCATAAATGGCAAATGTCGGGGAGGTACCTAAACTTAGGCCTTGGAACGTTTCCTTCCTTAAAAAACCCTTTCCCAATATATCATTTCATTTTATGTATCATCAGTGTCGCTGCCTGTGGTACCTCAGCAGAAAAAACGGGCGCTAAACAGAATTAAAAAAAATGAATTATCCAAGTTTTATAGAACTTTACAGCATAAATCCAAACGCATTACTCTTCATGAATTTATTGATTTGTTTAATTTAAGGACGCTCTTTAACATCTCAGGTCAACAGCGTTCCATTTAATTCAGTGCGTGAAACGGCCGATAAATTTTGCTCAAAGGTCTCTTCTTTCAGGCTTGAGGTTCTTTTACGTGCCGTTAATCTATGACACGGGTACCTCGGCTTTACTTCCCTTCCGAAGGAAGCCATACTTAAGATTTTTACGCCAGAAAAAATCCATCGACTTTGGCCGGATTTGAACACTCGATCTTCGGTTTAAGAGGCAAGTATGGTTACCACTAGACCACCAGGACCGACTGTCTTTTCATCGAAGAAATATATAGACCTTTATTTGTACTTCTTATGAAATTTCGTAAATAAATTTCTCTGAAAAATTTATACATCACATTAACATACATATTCAAATTTCAAACAATCAGTACATGTTAGAAATATTCTGATAATTGTTTTGGATTTAGAGTGATGTCACTATTGGAAAAATATATAAATATGGAATGTAATAATTTCATTGTTGATGAGCGAAATAGCAGCAATACTTCGAGAACGTGTTATAACTCTCTAAAACTGATTCTGTCATCAAAATCTGCAATTAGAGTCTCCTAAGAATCACAGGAAATGGCACAATGTTGTTGAAAACATGTTTTTTGAGTCTCGTTATAGGGCAAATGTTAAAAACTCTTGCGGTATTTGCGTGAAAATCCTCTCTGAATGTGCAATACATTGAGAAAACATGGGCCCTGTTATTCTCCTTGCGGTTACAGTACACCACACATTAATATTTTCATAATGGAAGGCAACCTCCTGAATTATCGATACTCGCTTTCTGTGCTCCGCTGCTCATAGTTTTTCGAACAAATATAACCATGTAAATGAAACCAAGCACATCAGAGAAAATTATTATCTGCGGATCAACAAAATTTTACAGAAAAAACAGTTTTAGAATTTCTTATGATTTGCGTCGTCAAGCAGCTCTAATCGTTACAACGGGATAAAAGCAATTTTTCCTCCTTCGTAGCTTTGTATATATGCGAATATTTAAGTAAATCAAATACAGAAATAATCCTTAGAATGAGCTCTTTAGTCACCTATGTTCATTTTTCAACATAATTACTAGACAACTGGATACACTTCTGCAACAATGAACAAGTTTTGTGAAGCCGTCGCGGTAGAAGCTTCAAACTCTATTTCCGCAACCAATCTCTCACAACCCTCTTAACTTGCTCATCAGACGCATAGGTTATGGCTGCCATCAAATACAGACTGAAATACACAATCTGGCAACATCGCATAATCTGTGCTTCATTGGCCGGCCAACAACATGGAGCCCGCTAGTAGACAATAATGTTACGGTTGCCAATTATAAATATACATAATCATTTCGCTATTAAAATATGAAGAAAGACAGAAATGAACTTCATTGGTTGAAAATGCTGTTTCATTGTTAAATAATAAGTATTCTGACTGTGACCAAACAAAAAAGTAATAACTTAAACCCTATAGGTACCAGTAATTCATTCAAAGTACTAATTACCTTTATGTTCCGCATTTCAGGGGAATATAAGGATAGAAGGAAATCTTTTAATGTTAGAAGTCGTATCATTATAATTTGATGTAGAATAGTACACATACGTTGTAAGCATGTTCTCCAATCGGGACTATCTTTCTAATTTCTTATTTGGAATTATCCACAGTAACTGAGATGCACCCAATATTTGGTTAGTCACACAAACTGACACAAATATTTTTTCAAACACTTTAATACGCCCTTCAATTTGTAGCACACCCTCAAAATTAAGTATAAAAATGCAGATAAGTTTTAAATTTACGTTAGTTTTCTACCTTTGTCAATCTTATTTTTAACGGTACGTAACTTGCTACATAAATCATCACATGAATTAATATTGTCCATTTCCAATCACTTACTTTTTGTTACTTTCATCGCTCAGTATTCATCTGCCTCCAAATTGCAGCATTCATTCTTGTTGTGGGGCTGGGGTTATGAAATTTTTAGGGCAAACCTGGAAATATCCTTTGTGCAGAACCAGATTTCAGCAGACACGTTTTTCGCGGATATCCTTGCACGTTTCCAGATTTGTTTCTATAAATATGTACTTGATGCAAATCTTTGTCTTCAAAGGGTTTAATACACACAACAGAATAACTTATTGGTGTGAAGTTCTTTCCTGGTATGACTTGTATCCACAAAACTTGGTCGTAATCGGTCCTGGTGGTGTAGTGGAAACCATACTTGCCTTATAAACTCAAGGTCGCTGGTTCAAAACCGTCCAGGATCGATGGATTTTTTTTCGGGCGTAAAAGTCCTAAGTATGGCTTCCTTCGGAAGGGAAGTAAAGCCGTGGGTCCCGTGTCGCACATTTACGGCATGAAAAAGAAACTCAAGCCTGAAAGAAGAGGCGTCTGAGCAAAATTTGTCGACCGTTTCACGCTAGGATTTGAATGGGACGCTGATGACCTGAGATGTTAAAGAGCGTCCTTAAATAAAACGAATCAAAAATTATACACCTCCCCAGCCCAGTTCCTCGGGCTCCAAGGGGAAAAAGAAGAAATAAAAGAAGGGGAAGAAAAGCGCCCCTCCGTCCAAGCCAGCCACGCCCAACTCAGGGGGCAATGGCAAGAAAACCGAACAGAAACCAGCAGAGCAGGTGGCAGCCGCCCAGGCTTCCACCCCCGCTCCACCTACGGCTCCAACGCCGGCTATCCCATCGGCCGTGGCCGACCTAGCATTCGACGCCTCCTCACAGGCACCCAGTGCTGTACTGACTGCTCAGGACGTACAGGACTTCCAGCAGCTTTCCAGTTGGTTCACGGACCTTATTTCAAACTCCCTCCCCATACTGCGGCGCTGCAAGCAGGTTATGCTCAGTAAAACGGCATCACCAGCCCAAAAGATCCAGATCCTGCTCAGGACGCTCGAGCACCTGTTCCCCGACTCCCTTAGCGAGTAATGACCCCACGGCTGGTCCGGAGACCATTACGAGCCTCATTCTGGAATGCGAACGGAGTCATGGAACAGAGGCCCGGCATCTTGGAGTTTGTAGAAGACCACGGAGTCGATATTCTGATGGTTGTGAAACCCACCTCCATGCCGGGGTAAACTTTCACCTGCCAAGTTACGTCGCCCATCGGACTGACAGAGTCGGCCGACGGGGCGGAGGTACTGCAATACTCATCAAAAGACATATCGCTCACTCCCCGTTCCCAATCCCGCCCCTACAGCACGTCGAGGCGACCGCCATAAGGCTCTCCTTGGGCGGCCAAGACGTCGTGCTGGTTGCGGCTTACGATCTACCAGATGGTCGCTTCTACGAAGCCGATTATAGAGCACTCTTCAACCTACATCCCGTAATCTGCATCGCAGGAGATCTCAACGCGAAGCACGCCTCGTGGCACAGCCACACTGCTAACCGCAGAGGCCGCCAGCTCGCCCGCTTCATAAGCGGGGATCCGGCCCTGCTCGCGCACGGTCCGAGAGGTCCAACGCACCGTCCCCCCCCCCCCCCGTGGCATCCTGATCACCTGATCACCAAAAACATTCACTTTCATCTGTACCTCAGAACGGTCAACGCGCTGGACTCCGATCACGACCCGGTCGTGGTGGACGCCAGCGTCACGCTCCCAGCTCTGGCCATACCAGACTGGACAAATGAGACCGACTGGGATGCAGTAATCCATCGCCTGAACCAGTGTGTAGAACCGTCCCCCCGAGTCGACTCAATCGAGGAGCTCGAGGAAGCGGCAGCACACTTCTCCAGCACCGTTCTCCTTGCGGTCCGTGCCCACACTTACCGCATACCGTACGAAAACTCAAACCCGCATATCATCCCACGACCCATTAGGCAACTCATCAAAGCCAAAAACGTCGTACGGAAGCTATGGCAGAGATTCCGCCACCCCAGGATAGGAGAAGTCCACAGGAGGTTCAAAACCCTGGTGAGATGCCTCCTAAGGGCACACAGATCTGAGGCCAGAAAAACACCCTTCGGCACGCTAACCTCCAAGAGAGGAAACCGTGGCGGATCGTCCGAGGCCTTCGGAGAGATAAGGCTGAACACAACCACCCCGTGCACAACCCCTTTCTTGGTCACCTGGTATACGAGGCCAAAGAAAAGGCGGAGGCTTTCGCAGACCACCTGGAGTTTCAGTTCCAACCACGAGAGGAACCCCAGGACTACGACCACACTGAACTCGTGGAGGACACCGTCTCAGCCTTCCTAGAAGGTGGACGGGGCCAACATGAGAACTTCCACATCCCGATCGCCACCCCCAAGGAGGTGACCTCCCTGATCCAACGCCAAAGAACCCACAAAGCCCCTGGGCAAGACCGCGTAACAGTGGAAATGCTCCAGCACCTTCCCAGACGGGTCTTGATACACTTGATGCGGATTTACAATGCCTGCCTACATCTGCACCACTTTCCTTCTTCATGGAAAGAGGCGCAAGTGATCTGCATTGTGAAGCCCGGCAAAGATCCGTTCCTTCCTTCAAGCTACCGCTCCATAAGCCTCCTCCCCATAGTCTCCAAAATATTTGAGAAACTTCTCCTGTCCCGGCTTCTCCCTCACTTCGATTAGAAGCAACTCCTACCAAACCATCAGTTCGGTTTTCGCCCTGGGCTTTCCACGACCCAGCAGCTGCTGCGAGTGGCCGAGAAGGTCTCGATTGGCTTCCAATCGAAGTCCAAGTCGGTAGCGGTCCTGCTGGACGTGGAATAAGCTTTCTCGACCACGTGGCATGATGGCCTCATCTACAAACTCCTCGAGCACAACATCCCTGCCCCCTACATTTCCCTGGTGGCTAGCTTCCTCAGAGAACGAAGCTTCCGGGTAAAAATAGATGGCAAACTCTCTACAGTCCGGCCCATTGGCGCGGGAGTGCCGGAGGGCAAGGTGCTGTCCCCGACGCTCTTCAATGCTTACATGGCCGACTTCCCGATCAACGACAGAACCACTACATGTCAATATGCTGACGACCTGCTTATTCTGGCACAGAATAATAATCAAAATTATGCATTGTGTCCAATTCAGAACCAACTCCGATCGGTGGAGACCTGGAGCGAGCAATGGCGGATGGCCATTAATCCGGAGAAAAGCTCTGCTATTCTCCTGACTAAGGGCCGACGTCGGAGGCGCCGGCGGGACCTGGTGTTGCATCGCCGGCGGATCCCCTGGGTCCGCAGTGCGAGGTACCTCGGGGTCACGCTAGACCACTCGCTGATCTTTAGGGAGCACATACTCGCTAAAGTTCGGCAAGGCCATGCTGCCCTCGGGAAGTTGTACCCAATCCTGAGTTCTCGCTCAATGACCTTGAAACAAAAGCTGCGCGTCTACCGTGCCACGATCCCGGCGATGGTTCTGTACGGCTGAGAGATCTGGGGTGTCGCGGCCTCGACCACGATCCGCAGAATCAAGACCCTGCAGAACCGAGTGCTAAGAATCGTGTACGGCACAGACCGCCGCTTTCCTACCCACATACTCCACGAGCACTCCAACATACCCTACATCATAGACGTCATACGGGAGAGGGCCCGGACTCTATATGATACATTCCCGCATCATCCAAACACGCTGGTCAGGACTCTAGGGGACTACGATCATAGAGCCCCTAGACGATATAAATCTTACTGGCTCCCCAAGGACGTCATGGGACCCGTTGGCGACTTATAACACAACAACCCTCAAATCAACTCTAGAACCTGAGTCTGAGCAACTCAATAAATCCCATCCCGACACCTGCCAGAGGGAAACCATGCTGCTAACATCGGCCGACCACTGACGTTTAAGCAGCATCGAGCATGGTCAGTGCTTGGATGGGTGACCGCCGGGCGCTGCACTCGCGGAGGTTAAGTAGCCTCGAGCGTGGTCGGCGCTTGGATGGGTGGCAGTCCCAGCACTGAACTCGCCTCTGGCAACAACCAAACACATCCTTCTTCCTGTGCTATTAAGAACATCCTACGTCCATCGAGCAGGTAAAGCCGCGTGCGGCTAGGTACTGCTGACACTTGACACCCACCTGGGAAATACATTTCCCAGGTGCCCCGAACTGGCATCTGGCATCTGGCATATATATAAAGCTTGGTTATCCTTGTCATTGAGAAAATTTAAACGAGTAGTATAACTACTCACACATATAGAACTTCCATAATTTCTGGTACACCCAGGCACACAGCACTTAGAAGCCATCTGTAAGCAGACAGAATATGGATAAATTAATAACAATTGAACTAACCTACTATCATGTACGTTTAGTATTCTTTCATGTTATTGTAAACTAAGTTACATGCTACCTTTTATAATCCTCTTGAAGCCAGTCTCTGCTTGCTTACATTTTAAAGTATTTGTCATTAATTTATTTAGAATAATTTATCTGCTGTTATCTATACTTATTTGCTTCCATAACGCGAAAAAACACGAAGACGTAAAGTCAAGATACCGTTGTTTCGCACTTGTAATAAGCCAACGACACGCTGTTACCAGATATCCTCCATTCCAGTCTGTACTTGATGGCAGCCATGATAATGCTGTCCTAAACTTAGGCCTGGAACGTTTCCTTCCTTAAAATAATCCTTTTCCAAATTAACATTTCATCTCATGTATCATCAGTGTCCATCCTCAGTAGTAAAAACGGGCGTTAAACACCATTCATTTCATTCCAACTTCCTTAAGTTTCGGGAAGAGATGGGAGTCAGAGGGTGGCAAGTCTGGACTGTATGTTGGGTGGCGAGATTCAGGCCCTGAAGTTTTCCTGTGGTGGCACATGAAGTATTTGGCTTGGCACTGTCGTAGTGCAGGACATGTCTCCTTTCATTTCGAATCCTTCTCTGTTGCTCTTTCAAATTTCGTTGCTGTTACAGGACGTCTAACTCTTTACTGGTCATTCAGTTCAGATATTCCCACTTCGCCATCTTTACACGAATGATGCACAGTGCTCACATCAAGACATTCACGATAAAAGGCTTGCATTCTTCGATAAATATGCATTGGAGTAACGCCTTCTGCCGTCAAGAGTTCTATTTCAACACATTGCTTTTATCGTATGGATATAAGCTCTTCTGCGGAGGGTTCCAGTCTATATCGTGTAGCAACACAACCGTTCACGTCACCACTTCCAACCCTCTGAGATGGAAGAGAAATAGTCCACAAACAACTTATTCCAATACCGGTTTCGTGCGGCTGCTACCAAGTTATGGAGGTGGAGGCATTACTTTCATTCAACCCAATATAATCATGACGCGAGATTTCAATTTTACCAATTTAGTAGCTCTATGAGCTATTCTTTAGAATTTTTTTTTTCCTGTAATACACAATATAGAGATTTCTTAAGAGAGGGATCTAAATTTTATAAAATTTATCAT
>JAUJEO010000286.1:0-19884 GCA_030762175.1 Metallyticus violacea | reverse complement strand
TTAATTTAATACTTGTGCTATCGGTCGTCATCTGGTGAGGGAGGCCCAGCTTCCCTCGAGCCGCCCCGGATGGTTTGTTCACGGGGACTTGATGGGCCATTTGCTTGGACTTTGGGTGTTGTTGGGCATAGGGCGTTGAGATAAGCCTGTATGTTTGGTTGTTTGGTGCTTTTGGTTAATGGAATGGTGCGATCAAATATGGCGAGTGGCCTCTTGTGTTTCCCCAGGCTGGTGGTGTACTGCCCCAGGGAGTTAACTAGGGGGTTGTGGTGGTTTAGGCATCGTTCGTAAAAGTTGTGTGATAATTTCTTTATGAATTCTTCTATGGTATGCATCTTAAGCTCGTCGTGGAGCATTTCCACTGGAGTGGGTCTGTGTGATTTGGTTATTATGCGCAATATTTTGTTTTGTAGATATTGTAGGGATTTAATGTGTGTAGCGGCGCAATGGCCCCATGCTGGTGCAGCATATGTCGTGATTGGTCGGATTAACGTTTTGTATAGCGTGAGGCCCATTCGGGTGCTGAGTTCGTTTTCTCTGTTCAGTATGGGGTATAACCGGGTCAGTTGATAGTTTGCTTTAATTTTGATCTGTTTTACGTGTTTGGCGAAGTTTAATTGGTTATCAAGGAGTACTCCTAAGTATTTGGCTTCGGTTTTCCAGGTGATATTTTCGTGGAATAATTTAAGAGGCGTCACCTCTTTGAGGTGTTGGGGGCGCTTGGTAAATAGTACTGCTTGTGTTTTATTTGTATTAACTCTGATTCGCCATTGTTTCAGCCAGGGTTCGAGATTATTTAGAGCTGTTTGGAGTCTGGTTGCTGTCAAGGCAGGTTTCCATGACTGTGCTGCAATTGCGGTATCGTCTGCATATATGGATAGCGTTGTGTTGGGAGTTTTCGGGATATCGTTGATGTATAAGTTAAATAGTAGCGGCCCGAGTATGCTGCCCTGCGGTACTCCTGCTCTGATTGGCCTTGTTGTTGATGTGGTATTATCTAGTTTGATTTTAAAGGTTCGACCTGTCAGGTAATGTGCGATAAGTTTTATCATTGTGTCGCTAATTTTTTGAGATTTGAGTTTGTATAGGAGGCCTGAGTGGTATACTGTGTCAAAAGCTCTTTGTATGTCTAGAAAAACTATGCCTGTGGATCGCTTATTGTTGAAGCCTTGGGTTACGTGCTCGACACATCTTGTGAGCTGTTGTGTTGTCGAGTGCTTGGCTCGAAAACCGAATTGTTCGTCGATGAGTATTTTGTGTTTAATTACATGTGCATTAAGGCGTTTTGCTATAATTTTTTCGGCTACTTTATTTAATCCGTTTAGAAGGCTGATGGGCCTGTAATTGCTTGTATCTGTAGCGTCCTTCCCTGGCTTGGGGAACATGAGGACTGCGGCTAGTTTCCACTGTTTGGGGTAGTAGCCGTTCTGTAGGCAGTAGTTAATGATTTCAGTTAACGTAAGCAGTGCTTTATTTGTAAGGTGTTTTAAAACCAAATTTGGTATTTCGTCTGGGCCTGGTGCCTTTTGGTCATTGAGGTGAGATATTATCCATTTGATTTCGCAGATATGTGTTTTGCGTATTTTGTTGTGTGTGGGGTCTGTTAATATGTTAGCAATGGTTTCTTCTACCTGGGTGGTAAAGGTGCGGTCCTGCGGTATGTCATTAGGCTGGCACGTGGTTTCCAGGGCATCCGCCAAGGCCTCTGCCTTGTCTTTGTTTGTTTCGGCGCGGTCGCTGGTATTTCCAGGTCTGCGCAGGGGGGGTATGGTGACTGGTTCCCTAATTAGTCGCTTGGTTAATTGCCATATTTTTGCATTACCTGGCTGCATGCTTGCAAGTGTTTGGTTCCATTGATCTTGGATTCGTTTATTGACACGTGTTTTAATTTCGCTATTTAGGGTGGCCATGTTGATTTTATGCCTAAGTAGGCGTGTACGTAACCACTTGCGTCTTTCGTAGTCTCTCTCGTGAATGAGGTTTAGTACGTCTGGCGAGTATGTGAACTCCTTCTTTGTAGGTTCTTTAAGCGGTACTGCTGCTACCACTGCCGCATGGATTGCTCTTTCGAGGTTTAATGTGGCTAGTTCTGTGTCTTCGGGAGTTTGGGGGGGAGTGACGGCCGGAAGTCTTTGATCTAGGGTTTCCGTGAATAATGGCCAGTTGGTTAGGTGATAGTTTCTCCTAAGTGGTGGTGGATTATATGTGGGTGGTTGATGTATGTCAAGCTGTATCGCGTAGTGGTCAGATGCTAGTGTATCAATTACCCTGAGGCAGTATCTGTGTGTGATGTTGTTCAGTAGCGCCAAGTCTAGTGTATGTGGTTGGTGCGTTCTGTTGTATGGTATGTATGTGGGCTCGTCTGTGTGCATGATTATGTACTGATTGTCTTGTGTATGCCGGTGAAGCGTGTTTCCCGCTGTGTTATTGGTTGTGCATCCCCATGACTCATGTAGTGCATTGAAGTCTCCCATTGCTATTAATCTTTCATCCAGTTGAGTAATGGTGTCTAGATCTGCTGTGGTTAGTTGCCCCGGGGAGTTGTATATGCTGGCTATAGTTATGTGTTGGTTTTGTATGTAAACTGTTACCGCTGTGGCCTCAGTATGCTGGAGTTTTGGTATGTGTTTAAGGTTGTGTGGGATTGCGTTGTTTACCAGTATGGCTGTCCCACCAGAGGCCCTGCCATTAGGTTTATCTGTTCTGTATATCTTGTAGCCTGGCACCGAAAATCTTGCTTTGCTATTTAGGAATGTCTCCCCTAGGAGAGCTATTGGGATGGTGTTGGTGGTGAGATAATGAGCGATTTCGTTTTGTTTGGACCTGGCTCCTTGGCAGTTCCAGTATAATACACTGAATAAAGCCTCGTGAGCCATTGTGGCTTGTGGGAGGGGGTGTGCGTAATTGGAAGCTTGCCTGCTCTGCTACTTCTACTTAATTTCAAGTAGCTTAAGAGCTAATTGGGCCGTATAGTCGATAAATGCCGTAGCTATTTTATCTGCATTTCCTTTGGCGCCAATTTTGGAATAAAGGTCGTCGCACCTACTTAGGGCTCTCTGGTAGCCTTGGTCAAGGTTACCTTCGCTCAAGCATTTGAGAAACCACTCTGTAGTCGCGTTGATGTTGCGAAAGTAGCTCTCTCCATTTGGGCGTTTGAGCAGTGTAGTAGGGTTTTTGATGGGCGCAAAGGGAAGAGAGTCTGTGCTTGAAGTCCCCGTGTGAGCGCTATTAGGGGGTGGGGGTGGGGGGGTGGGTGTTTCCCTCTCAATTGGAGCATTTGTTGTGGGCCTGAATGGGCTCCCGGTCTGGTTGTTTATTCCGTTAGGCAATTGCCTTTGTCTTGGGTCCCTTGGTCCGGTTTCTCCTGTGGGTCCAGGTCTAAATACGACTTGGTTTGCAGGAGGGGGCGCTGGGTTTGTAATTCCAGCGTATGTTCCCCGGTTATCAGACACTAGGTTCCACATATTAGGTGGCCTAGGTCTTATGGGGTTGGCATCGTTGGGGTTGATTAGTGAAAGGTATTTGATGCACCCACGCCATCTGGCGCCGTGACTAGTACTGCCGCATAAAGCGCATTTTCTAGCCTGTGATTGGCACTGGCTTATGTGATGGTTTCCAGCACAACGGCTGCAAACCTGTGGGGCGTAGCAGTTCTTGGCAATGTGCCTAAACCTCATGCACTTGCTGCATTGTGTTGGTGCTGGAGGAGGCACATAGTCTTCTACTCTAATCCTACAGTGCATCAGGTCCTTAAGGGACTTGATGGCCTCCGAATCTTCCTGGTTGGGCATTTCAACCAAGACGTGCCGGCGCCGCGCTCTGCCCCTTTTGTGGAGCCCCGGTCCTGCCCTAGTCCGCCTCCCTCCCTGCCATTGGCCAATCTGCCCTCGACGCCACCCAGAGTGGGGCATGTCTACAAAAAGGGTAGCTTCCACGTAAGCCCGAAGCATTCTTCGAAGGTACGCCCAGAGAGGATCATCTCCAGTAACCCAGCATGACCGGACGCGGCAAAGGCGGCAAGGGACTCGGCAAAGGTGGTGCCAAGCGCCACAGGAAGGTCCTCAGGGACAACATTCAGGGCATAACGAAGCCCGCCATCCGCCGCCTCGCTCGTAGAGGAGGAGTGAAGCGCATCTCCGGCCTCATTTACGAGGAGACCAGAGGCGTGCTGAAGGTGTTTCTGGAGAACGTCATCAGAGATGCGGTCACCTACACGGAGCACGCAAAGAGGAAGACCGTAACCGCCATGGACGTGGTCTACGCCTTGAAGCGACAGGGCCGCACTCTGTACGGTTTCGGTGGTTAAGTCTCCCTGCCACTCATCGCACGACTCTTGCAGAGAGACCGATCAACAAAAAACGGCCCTTTTCAGGGCCAACAATTTCTTCCCATGGGAGCTACTAGTCACGATACTTCCAGCGGCAATCTTCCACGACCCGAAATCTTAGCGAGCCTTTCTGTTCGGCTTGCCTCTGTATTCGCTACGCGAGAAAGGCCCCTAGGCTCACTGTTCCGCACTATAACTTGAGTTTGGCTTGCCTCGCCTCTCTTCGCCACCAGATCGTGCGCCTGGAAGAGCCTACTAAAAAGGCTCCCATAGGCTTTCGAGAACGTGTGCGTTTGTAGAGGGTGTTCGGCTTCCCCGTTTTGCCTGGAGAGTCCTACTTTAAAGAAATAAAAAAGGCTCCCAGGCTTTCGGCAAAGTGCCTTTGGAGAGCCTGTTCGGCTTGCCTCTTTTCGCCACGATAACTTGCCCTTTTTTCCCCCCCCACATTTTTCTGTTTCTTTTCACCGAGAGGCCTACGGGAAAGGCTAGAAGTCTTCTTGCATCTCTGACTGCCCACCTAGACCGATGCTCGACCCCTTTACAACTGTTACGAGCCACATGCACCAAGCACACTGGCGCTGCAAACTGCCAGCGCATCGCATCGCACGAGTCGTTCCAACCGGGCGCGCCTTACGGGAAACAAATGTTGGCCCTGAAAAGGGCCGTTTTCTTATATTTGCCAAGACCGTGGCTGCCCATTTAGGCTTTCTTTTCGGTCTTTTTGGGCAGCAGCACGGCTTGGATGTTTGGCAAGACGCCTCCCTGAGCAATGGTCACCCCGGAGAGCAGCTTGTTCAATTCCTCGTCGTTGCGGATGGCCAGCTGCAGATGACGAGGGATTATTCTCGTTTTCTTGTTGTCCCTGGCCGCGTTCCCTGCCAATTCCAACACTTCTGCCGCCAGGTATTCCATCACGGCTGCGAGATACACCGGGGCTCCCGCACCCACTCGCTCGGCGTAGTTGCCCTTTCGCAGAAGCCGGTGAATACGGCCAACCGGAAACTGAAGTCCGGCCCTGCTGGAGCGAGACTTGGACTTTCCCTTCACCTTTCCTCCCTTACCGCGTCCGGACATGATGCTGTGCTGTGCGTGCGTTCGTTCTCGTTCTCCAGCTTCTGCAAAGTGATTGCGCCCAATTGCCAGATGCCAGATGCCAGTTCGGGGCACCTGAGAAATATATATATTTCCCAGGTGGGTGTCAAATGTCAGCAGTACCTAGCCGCGCGCGGCTTTACCTGCTCGATGGACGTAGGATGTTCTTAATTTCACAGGATGTAGGATGTGTTTAGTTTTGCCAGAGGCGAGTTCAGTGCTCGGACTGCCACCCATCCAAGCGCCGACCACGCTCGAGGCTACTTAACCCTAGCGAGTGCAGCGCCCGGCGGTCACCCATCCAAGCACTGGCCACGCTCGATGCTGCTTAACGTCAGTAATCAGCCGGCGTTAGCAGCATGGCTTGCCTCTGGCAGGTGTCGGGATGGGATTTTGTGAGTTGCTCAGACTCAGGTTCTAGAGATTGTTTGAGGGTTCAATTATAGGTCCCCAAGGGGTCCCATGGCGTCCTTGGGGAGCCAGTAAGATATAAAACGTCTAGGGGCTCTGTGATCGTAGTCCCCTAGGGTCCTGACCAGTGTGTTGGGATGATGCGGGAATGTATCATATAACGTCCGGGCCCTCTCCCGTATGACGTCTATGATGTAGGGTAGGTTGGAGTGTTCGTGGAGAATGTGGGCGGGAAAGCGGCGGTCTGTGCCGTACACGATCCTTAGCGCTCGGTTCTGCAGGGTCTGGATTCTGCGGATCGTGGTCGATGCCGCGACGCCCCAGATCTCACAGCCGTACAGAACCATTGCCGGAATCGTGGCACGGTAGACGCGCAGCTTTTGGTTCAAGGTCATTGAGCGAGAGCTCAGGATTGGATACAACTTCCCGAGGGCGGCGTGGCCCTGCCGAACTTTAGCGAGTATGTGCTCCCTAAAGATCAGCGAGTGGTCCAGCGTGACCCCGAGGTACCTCGCGCTGCGGACCCAGGGGATCCGCCGGCGATGCAACACCAGGTCCCGCCGGCGCCTCGGACGTCGGCCCTTAGTCAGGAGAATCGCAGAGCTCTTCTCCGGATTAATGGCCATCCGCCATTGCTCGCTCCAGGTCTCCACCGCTCGGAGTTGATTCTGAATTGGACACAATGCATAATTTTGGTTATTATTTTGTGCCAGAATCAGCAGGTCGTCAGCATATTGACATGTGGTCGTTCTGTAATTGATAGGGAAGTCGGCCATGTAAGCATTGAAGAGTGTCGGGGACAGCACGCTGCCCTCCGGCACTCCCGCGCCAATGGGCCGGACTGTGGAGAGTTTGCCATCTACTTTTACCCGGAAGCTGCGTTCTCTGAGGAAGCTAGCTACCAGGGAAATGTAGGGAGCAGGGATGTCGCGCTCGAGGAGCTTGTAGACGAGGCCATCATGCCACGTGGTGGAGAATGCTTTTTCCACATCCAACAGAACTGCTACCGACTTAGACCTCGATTGGAAGCCAATCGAGACCTTCTCGGCCACTCGCAGTAGCTGCTGGGTTGTGGAGAGCCCAGGGCGAAAACCGAACTGATGGTTTGGTAGGAATTGCTTCTCCTCAAGGTGAGGAAGAACCCGGGACAGGAGAAGTTTCTCAAATATTTTCGAGACTATGGGAAGGAGGCTGATGGAGCGGTAACTTGAAGGAAGGACCGGATCTTTGCCGGGCTTCGCAATGCAGACCACTTGCGCCTCTTTCCATGAAGAAGGAAAGTGGCGCAGATGTAGGCAGGCATTGTAAATCCGCGTCAAGTGTATCACGGCCCGTCTGGGAAGGTGCTGGAGCATTTCCGCTGTTACGCGGTCTTGCCCAGGGGCTTTGTGGCGTCTTTGGCGTTGGATCAGGGAGGCCACCTCCTTAGGGGTGGCGATGGGGATGTGGAAGTCCTCATGTTGGCCCCGCCCACCTTCTAGGAAGGCTGAGACGGTGTCCTCCACGAGCTCAGTGTGGTCGTCGTCCTGGGGCTCCTCTCGTAGTTGGAATTGAAACTCCAGGTGGTCTGCGAAAGCCTCCGCCTTTTCTTGGGCCTCGTATACCAGGCGACCAAGAAAGCGGTTGTGCACGGGAAGGTTATGTTCAGCCTTATCTCTCCGAAGGCCTCGGACGATCCGCCACGGTTTCCTCTCTTGGAGGTTAGCGTGCCGAAGCGTGTTTTCCCAGGCCTCAGATCTGTGTGCCCTTAGGAGGCGTCTCACCAGGGTTTTGAACCTATTGTGGACTTCTCCTATCCTGGGGTGGCGGAATCTCTGCCATAGCTTCCGTACGACGTTTTTGGCTTTAATGAGTTGCCTAATGGGTCGTGGGATGATATGCGGGTTCGAGTTCTCGTACGGTATGCGGTAGGTGTGGGCACGGACCGCAAGAAGGACGGTGCTGGAGAAGTGTGCCGCCGCTTCCTCGAGCTCCTCAATTGAGTCGACTCGGGGGGACGGTTCTACACACTGGTTCAGTCGATGGATTACTGCATCCCAGTCGGTCTCATTTGTCCAGTCTGGTATGGCCAGAGCTGGGAGCGTGACGCTGGCATCCACCACGACCGGGTCGTGATCGGAGTCCAGCGCGTTGACCGTTCTGAGGTCCAGATGAAAGTGAATGTTTTTGGTGATCAGGATGTCGATGACGTCCCCCCTGCCACGGGGGGGACGGTGCGTTGGACCTCTCGGACCGTGCGCGAGCAGGGCCGGGTCCCCGCTTATGAAGCGGGCGAGCTGGCGGCCTCTGCGGTTAGCAGTGTGGCTGTGCCACGAGGCGTGCTTCGCGTTGAGATCTCCTGCGATGCAGATTACGGGATGTAGGTTGACGAGTGCTGTATAGTCCGCTTCGTGGAAGTGACCATCCGGTGGATCATAAGCCGCAACCAGCACGACGTCTTGGCCGCCCAAGGAGAGCCTTATGGCGGTCGCCTCGACGTGCTGTAGGGGCGGGAGAGGGATCAGGGACTGAGCGATATGTCTCTTGATGAATATTGCAGTACCACCGCCCCGTCGGCCGACTCTGTCAGTCCGATGGGCGACGTAACTTGGCAGGTAAAAATTCACTCCGGCATGGAGGTGGGTTTCGCAGACCATCAGAATGTCGATTCCGTGGTCCTCTACAAACTCCAGGATGCCCGGCCTCTGCTCCCTGACTCCGTTCGCATTCCAGAATGCGGCGCGCAATGGTCTCCGGACTAGCCGAGGGGCCATTACTCGCTGAGGGAGTCGGGGAACAGGTGCTCGAGCGTCCTGAGCACGATCTGGATCCTCTCTGCTGGAGATGCCGTTTTACTGGTCATAACCTGCCGGCAGCGCCGCAGTAGGGGGAGGGAGTTGGAGATTAGGTCAGTGAACCAACCGGAAAGCTCCTGAAAATCCTTTACGTCCCGAACAGAGAGTACAGCACTGGGTGCCTGTGCGGAGGCGTCTGATGCTTGCTCGGCCGCGGCCGATGGACTAGCCGGCGTCGGAGCGGCGGTGGAAGCCTGGGCGGCTGCCACCTGCTCTGCTGGCTTGCCATTGGCCACTGAGCTGGGCGTGGCTGGCTTAGAGGGAGGGGCGCTTTTCTTCCCCTTTGACTTTTTCTTCTTCCCCTTGTTGGAGCCCGAGGATTTGGGCTGGGGAGTTACGGGCTTCAATGCTTCCACGGCCGGTTCCTTGGCCGGGGCCGTGCTGGGCGCCGGTTGAGCTGCGGCAGTGGACGGCAGCTCCTGCGCTGGTGTCGCCTCCTCCAGCTTCTGCTCCTGTCGGCCGAGGGCGTCCAGGAAGGACACTCCCGGCCGTACGGGTGCAGAAGGCCGGCGCGGCTCTTCCCGGTGCTGGACTCTCTGCTCTTTCTTGGCCCTCCGGCTCTCGATTATACGGAGCCTTACGGGGCAACCGCTATAGATGCCAATGTGGGTCTCCCCACAGTTGGCACACTTGCGGTCTTCCCTGGCCACGGTGCAGTCCTTAACAAGGTGAGGACCAGCACAGCGGAGGCATGCAAGCTTCCGTTCGCATGCTACGCTGGAGTGATGGAAGCCCAGGCACTTAAAGCACTGGGCAGGTCCTTCCTTGCCCAAGTAAGGTTCAATTTTCACTCTCGTGAAGAATAGGCTCTTCACGAGATCTATGTCAGGAATGCGGTCGACCTCCTTGTTCACTATCACAAGGAACAGAGGCATAGGGGCCCTGGATGTCTCTCCGGCCTCGTTGAGGACAGTTTTCCTCAACTGGGAAACGGAGAGCGCCACAATTCCGTGCTCGGCTCTCAGAGCTTCCCGCACTTCTTCCGGGGTGGTCTCCGAGTCCAGACCCCGAATGATCCGGCGAGCCACCTTCGGCTTATCCAGGGAGAAGGAATAAAATGTTATGCCGTTCTCCCTGAGTACCGCCCTAGCGGCCTCGTGGTCCTCCGGGGTACTGGTATTCAGTTTGACCTTCCGGGGCAGGCGTGTTGCTTGGAAGGGGGCCTTCAGCTTAGAGCCCAGGGCCCTCATGATCCTCACGTGGTTTTGGAAAGGATCCGTCATGATGGCAGGCATCTTGAACGGAGCGGGAGCGGGAGTGGTAGGGTTTTGGCGGGGTGCAGGAGCATTCTGCGGCGCCGCCGCTTTCTGGGAGGGCGGCGTTCTGCCGGCCCTCTTTTGCCGCTTTGAGCGGACCAATTCAAAACCCTCGCAGTCCGAAAGCTCAGATTGGCTCTCGGGAAGAGGGGCAAGAAGCGGGGAGGGTGGTGGTGCTGGTACAGGGGGAGGGACGGGGGCAGCTGGTGCCGCCGGCTCACTCCCGGCTTCCCGGTCCGGGGACCGGTCGAGCCTTGCTCTTTTGGAGCTAGCCCTGGCTAGCTCCTTCCCCTTTGCCTGAGCAACGGGTAACATTGGAACGGGGTCCTTGGCGGACGAGGTCGAGGGCAGGGCAGGGAAGTCGTCCATCGTCGGACTTACCTGGCTGCTGCTGGTACTGCGGGGGGTATTGTCGGTGGTCCCGGGTGCCATCCAGCAACTCTCAGAGGGCCGGACGTGTCCAGGGGAGCACGCGCCTTTAGGGGGTCTAGTTAGCCCCAGGTCCGGACCGAAGCCCGGACCCCTGCTGGCTGTGACCTTGAGAGCCCGGTTATGCGTGGTCCTGTCAGTCACAGTCGGGTCGGGGGAGGGGCAGCTCAGGAATTCAGAAATTGCTTTCTTCAAAACCCGATTGACTGCCCCTTTGTCGCTGGTCCTGGCTATGGCGTTCCAGACGACGGTAGCGGGAGGCTTAGGTGAAGAGTGACGCCTCGCCGGAGCAGGGTCCTCTTCCTTCGGTTCCAGTCCGCTGGCAAGCTGGGCTGCGGCTCAGGGTGGGGGAAGGGGGGGGCACGACGTCAGCAAGCTAGCAGGGGAAGCTCTGTCCACGGCGATTGCTGCACGTGCCTCCGCTAAGTAGCGGCAAGGTTCGGGGATCGGCCGGCTAGAAGGGGGCCAGTGCCCACTGCCGGCCAATGACTGTGCGTCGACCCTCTTGCAGGCTGGTCCGCTAGTAGACTGTCTGCGCTGGTGCCGCTTGCTCAGGGTGGTCTGATCGCCACGAGAGCTGGTCTCGGAATGCGCGCCCAATTTTTCTGGTATATCGTTTTTGTACGCGCTCGACCTGCACCGACGCGCCAACCCCGGAAAGACGCTCCGCACTTCCAACCCCCATTGGCTCGCTCCGCCAAAGCCCTGCCCCTTCCGTTCCACTTATAAGCGAAAATTTTCGGGCAATTCGATACAACTTGATCGATGGCGACGTGTGGAGGATTGCTAAAAACCTCCGTGGCCAACGAGACAAAACCTCCCGTCCAATCCATGGCACCCGAGGCCTCGTGTATGATCCCCGAGCCAAAGCCAATGCGCTCGCAGACTACTTGGAACGTCTTTTCAGGCCGAGAGATGACCCCCAGGACGACGCCTTTTCAAGTCAGGTTCGTCGCGACGTCCGCCGATACTTTCGACGGCCGCCGGACGAAGACGACTTACGGATTCCTATCTTCCACCCTCATGAAGTCCAGGGCGCAATCCTGCGCCTCAAACCCAAAAAGGCTGCTGGACCAGACGGGCTAACGCCCCTCATGCTCCGCAACCTTCCTTTCAAGGCTGTGCTCTTTGTCACCAAAGTGTTCAATATGTGCATCAGCCTGGGCCACTTTCCACGAGAGTGGAGGGAGGCACGGGTGATATGCATACTGAAGCCAGGCAAAGACGCAACCCACCCCTCCAGCTACCGATCAATTAGTCTCCTGTCCACACTCTCAAAAGTGTTCGAGAGATTACTACTTGCCCGTATGCTTCCCCTGCTGGGAAACATTCAAGCCATCCCCCCTCACCAATTCGGCTTCCGTCCTGGGCATTCTACCACCCAACAGTTGCTGAGGGTTGTGGAGGCCTCAGCCCTGGGCTTCCAGGACGGGTCCTTCACACCAGCGATATCTTTGGATGTGGAAAAGGCCTTCTCCACGACCTGGCACGCCGGGCTCCTATACAAACTCATACAACTGGACCTTCCCAAACACTACATACAACTCATACACTCATTCCTCAAGCACCGCACTTTCAAAGTAGCGGTGGCGGGAAACACCTCGACACTAAGACAGATACGCGGCGGAGTCCCTGAAGGCTCTGTTCTATCCCCAATCCTATTTAACATATACATGGCAGACTTTCCACACGCAACAGACGTCAACACTGCCCAATACGCGGATGACGTCTTACTCTACAAAACAAATAGAAACCTACGCAGAGCTTTCATTCCCATACAAAGATTACTACACCTAATCGAAGGGTGGTGTAGGCGTTGGCGAATGTCAATCAACCCGGCAAAAAGCAACGCCATTATTTTCACAAAGCGTCGCATACCCGCAAACGCCCCTACATTTACATACAGACGGCAAATGATCAGATGGAACAAGTCCATAACCTACTTGGGGGTGCACCTAGATAAAGGTCTAACCTTCAGGGAACACATTGCCGGGACCGCTCATAGGGCACGGGGAGCAATTGCTCAACTGTACCCTATGCTCGGTTCCAAGGCCATGCCAGTTCACCTGAAATTACACCTTTTTAAAGCCCTGGTGATTCCTGTCATGCTATACGCCTGCGAAATCTGGGGTGTGGCAGCTGACAGTTGGCTTGCACTTCTGCAAAAGGTGCAGAATAAAGGTCTTCGGACCATTTATTCTGCTTATTGCAGCTTTCCAACCAGGTTACTACATGAGAGTTCTTCCCTCCCATACATCGAGGAGGAAATCAGACGCCGGGCATCTAAATTCTACGCCAGATTACCCAACCACGAGAGCGCTCTCGTTCGGTCACTCGGCAGCTTTTCCTGTCGCTACAGGCCTAAGCCCAAACCCAAGGTGCCGCGCCTCGCGTGTGGCCCCCTTGGATAGCAAAGGAGCATAACCTAGCAACAGGATAACATTCCAAATCCCCATCAGCCTCAATAGTATTACTAACAGCGGATAGCAGCATGCCCACGGTGTTCTCAAAAACGGAGAACAGCATGCGCATAGCAAGCATACTCCAAGGATGTCATATCCGCCCGCTACAGTTAAGATAAGCTTTAGCACAATCCGTCTTCCTCACTACCAAAACACCACAACCACCCTACAACCTTCATCCCATCTCTGCGGTTAAACCCATACAGGGTAGGTACGCAGCAACCACACACAGGCTGAGCACTGACTTCAGCCTGCCAGATTACTTCGGACTTCGGAATTCGATACACCACCAACCCACACCACGGACCGACCGGTGTGCTTCGTAGCGGTACTGAGCCTATCGTTTTTGGCGCTACTTCAGAGGTTGGGATCCAACCTAAGCTCGTGTGCTACTCCATCGTTGAGCTCACCTTTAGGGTGTGTCTCTTTTTGCGTGTGCTCATTGGCTGAATTCAACATTTCTACTGCGTAGAATCTTCTCCAGCAACAGGTGGGCGCGCTCGTTCGCGTCCGCCACAGCGCAGCTCTCCGAAGGAACAGCAAATTGTGCTTCTTCTACATCGATTTTTCATCCATATCTCTTCTTCTGGACTACACAGCATCACAAAACAAGGTTAGTGCTCACTGTGTGAGGAGTGTAGTGCACTACACACTAGCTGTGTAGTGTACAGTACCTATCCTGTATTTTTTAGACAGTTTCCCCTACCATGAATCCTAGTGTAATAGAAAGCACTGCTACAGCGGGAGTTTCTGGCATCCAGAGCTCCGACAAGGCCTCAACCTCAAATAAGAAGGGAACTAGACATCAGTCAGGCCCTACTAAAAAGCGTAAATCTCGCCGACCACGTAAAGTAGATGGCGAGATTGCCCCCAAAGCTGCTGCGTGCAAGGACGACAGTCCCTCACGCGAGAGATCACCACTACGTATAGGCCAAAAGCCAGAATGCAATTCTGGCACCTCCTGTGAGGAATCCCTCACAGACTTTTCATCAGATTCTGAGAAGACCTCTATCTTCTCTGTCCACTCCTCCTATATGGGGGAAGATGATAGCTCGTCCGCCCTGGCTTCCGAGGCGGACGACGCTGAATTTCAGGTGGTAGCCGGAAAAAGAAAGCGGCGATCCCGACCTCATTTCGAGGCAGAAGGCTCCGGCACAGCCGGAAAGTCAACCCATTCAGCAGTTGCTAGTGGTAATAATACCTCTTCTAGCTCTAGACGTCACATCCCACCGATAATTGTGGACTCCTTCCAGGGGGTTACGGGCTTCCTGAAGGAAGTAATCCCGTCCCTGATTGGCGAGTGCAAAATTATCAGGAAGGGTAATACTTACAGATTCCAGGCGAGGTGTGTCGAGGACCACCAGCGCCTGTTGACAAACCTCAAGAGGCGAGGAATAACTCACTTTTCCTTTGCCGTTAACAAAGCTCGCGACATTCGTCGCATCATTAGAGGGCTGCCAGTGGATACTCCAGTGGGGGACATCGCTGACGACCTCAAACGCCAGGGTATTCATCCCAAGTTAATCAAACAACTCACCAAGCCCGTTCAAGGTGAAAATGCCTCAAGAGTCCCCATTCCCCTATTCCTTGTAATAGTAGAGCGGGCTGATGATCCTGAGATAGCAATAGACAAGTTAAGGTCATTATGCTATCTCAGCATTAAAATTGAAACCCCCAGACGCCCTGGCGGTCCCGCCCAATGCCACCGCTGCTTGGGATTTAACCACTCCAGTGAGTTCTGCTCAAGGAACCCCAGGTGCCTACGATGCGGTGGTCCCCACCCCCGTGAGGCCTGTCAGCGTGCCCCTACGGAGACCCCAACTTGCGCAAACTGCAAAGGAGACCACGTGGCCTGTTATGGAGGGTGCCCAATCAGGCTGAGAATTATCAACAACACCAGCAGCGGCAGAACGCCAAACCCTACAACGGCACCTCCTACAGCAACTGCAGCAACTCCAACGCCAGGCCCTAGACCTAACATCCCGGTAAAGGCCGCAACTTCTGGCACTGCAACTAACTACGCAGCAGCAGTGCAAGGACAGCCCTCTGATGCTCGGCGGAATTCGCGAGCAAAGAAACCTCAGACACAACCAAAACACACTTCATCTACAGCACCTACAGCACCACCCCCTCCCGCTCCCAAGCCCCAGAGGCAACCGCGCCCTCCCAGGAGGACTCCTGCTGCTGAGGGGCCACGCACTTCCCAGCAGGGGGGAACACAGGAGACGAAAATGCCTCCAGGGCCCTCCCCCACCTCTTCCCACACCCAACAAGGCGAAAGCACCTTAGACCTTCTCCAATGGCTGTCACAACTGTGGCAAACATATGGCAGAAGGTTACAGGAGCTTCTCGCCCGACTCCGCCAAGCCCCAGACTCCACAAGCAAAATGATGATAGTTTTTGAAGCTATCGCCCTTTTCATCGACGATAACCAGGCAACCCAGAATGGCGAGCGGAACTAGGTCTCGTACCTCTTTCCGGTTCGCATTTTGGAATGCTAACGGTCTTGTCGACAAAAAGGACGAGCCTCATCATTTTGCAGCCCGGTTTGCCCTTGACGCCATTTTGGTCAGCGAGACGCATTTCCACCAACACTCCAACTCCCGTCTTCCGGGCTACACGTGCCTCCGGTCCGACCGAGGTGCCCCTGGCGGCGGCACAGCGATCTATATCCGGAGGAATGTAGTCCACCGCCCACTCCAGATCCCACAACTTCAAACCCTAGAGGCCGCAGCTGTTTTTGTGGAACTTGGTGGCACGGAGGTACTGATTGTATCTGCATACCATCCCCCATCCAGAGCCTTCGTGGTGACTGACTACCAATCCCTCCTCGCCCTACATCCTAGTGTCATCCTCGCGGGTGATTTCAATGCCAAACATTCTCGTTGGCATTGCACTCAACGCGCGGACACAAGAGGCAAAGAAATCATTCGCTTAATTGATCGAGACCCCCAGCTCAGAGTACAGGGTCCCTGGCAACCCACACATCATCCGTATGGTCGAGGACAGCCATCTGTCATCGACTTTACGATACTGAAGCACTTCCCTCACCATCTCACCCTCACTTCAATCAACGCACTTCATTCCGATCATAACCCCGTGTTGGCCGAAATCAACACCAGGATTGCCAGCCAAGATGTCGCAGGTCTAAACCGCGAGATCGACTGGAAAAGCGTTAAGGAATGCCTCGGCACCATCATTCCTCCCAACCCAAAAATCACAGACACCCATTCCCTAGAGACCGCGGTCTCATCCTTCTCCCTAACAGTCACCAAAGTGACCCACAGTCTCACCATCCAAGCCTCCCCTCCCCTGCATCCAGACGTCATTCCTCTCGACCTTGATCTCCTTATCCGCCGCTCCTGGGCTGCCCGCAGACTTTATCAGCGTCACCGCACGCCACATCACCGAGCTCTGTTGAGGACCCTGCGCCGCCAAGTTAGGGCCCGCCTTCGCGAGCACAGGAAGCTCGCGTGGGAGGACACTATGGCTAGACAGAACTTGATCGATGGCGACGTGTGGAGGATTGCTAAAAACCTCCGTGGCCAACGAGACAAAACCTCCCGTCCAATCCATGGCACCCAAGGCCTCGTGTATGATCCCCGAGCCAAAGCCAATGCGCTCGCAGATTACTTGGAACGTCTTTTCAGGCCGAGAGATGACCCCCAGGACGACGCCTTTTCAAGTCAGGTTCGTCGCGACGTCCGCCGATACTTTCGACGGCCGCCGGACGAAGACGACTTACGGATTCCTATCTTCCACCCTCATGAAGTCCAGGGCGCAATCCTGCGCCTCAAACCCAAAAGGGCTGCTGGACCAGACGGGCTAACGCCCCTCATGCTCCGCAACCTTCCTTTCAAGGCTGTGCTCTTTGTCACCAAAGTGTTCAATATGTGCATCAGCCTGGGCCACTTTCCACGAGAGTGGAGGGAGGCACGGGTGATATGCATACTGAAGCCAGGCAAAGACGCAACCCACCCCTCCAGCTACCGATCAATTAGTCTCCTGTCCACACTCTCAAAAGTGTTTGAGAGATTACTACTTGCCCGTATGCTTCCCCTGCTGGGAAACATTCAAGCCATCCCCCCTCACCAATTCGGCTTCCGTCCTGGGCATTCTACCACCCAACAGTTGCTGAGGGTTGTGGAGGCCTCAGCCCTGGGCTTCCAGGACGGGTCCTTCACACCAGCGATATCTTTGGATGTGGAAAAGGCCTTCTCCACGACCTGGCACGCCGGGCTCCTATACAAACTCATACAACTGGACCTTCCCAAACACTACATACAACTCATACACTCATTCCTCAAGCACCGCACTTTCAAAGTAGCGGTGGCGGGAAACACCTCGACACTAAGACAGATACGCGGCGGAGTCCCTGAAGGCTCTGTTCTATCCCCAATCCTATTTAACATATACATGGCAGACTTTCCACACGCAACAGACGTCAACACTGCCCAATACGCGGATGACGTCTTACTCTACAAAACAAATAGAAACCTACGCAGAGCTTTCATTCCCATACAAAGATTACTACACCTAATCGAAGGGTGGTGTAGGCGTTGGCGAATGTCAATCAACCCGGCAAAAAGCAACGCCATTATTTTCACAAAACGCCGCATACCCGCAAACGCCCCTACATTTACATACAGACGGCAAAGGATCAGATGGAACAACTCCATAACCTACTTGGGGGTGCACCTAGATAAAGGTCTAACCTTCAGGGAACACATTGCCGGGACCGCTCATAGGGCACGGGGAGCAATTGCTCAACTGTACCCTATGCTCGGTTCCAAGGCCATGCCAGTTCACCTGAAATTACACCTTTTTAAAGCCCTGGTGATTCCTGTCATGCTATACGCCTGCGAAATCTGGGGTATGGCAGCTGACAGTTGGCTTGCACTTCTGCAAAAGGTGCAGAATAAAGGTCTTCGGACCATTTATTCTGCGTATTGCAGCTTTCCATCCAGGTTACTACATGAGAGTTCTTCCCTCCCATATATCGAGGAGGAAATCAGACGCCGGGCATCTAAATTCTACGCCAGTTTACCCAACCACGAGAGCGCTCTCGTTCGGTCACTCGGCAGCTTTTCCTGTCGCTACAGGCCTAAGCCCAAACCCAAGGTGCCGCGCCTCGCGTGTGGCCCCCTTGGATAGCAAAGGAGCATAACCTAGCAACAGGAAAATATTCCAAATCCCCACCAGCCACAATAGTAATACAAACAGCGGATAGCAGCATGCGCATAGCAAGCATACTCCAAGGATGTCATATCCGCCCGCTACAGTTAGGATAAGCTTTAAGCACTATCCGTCTTCCTCACTACCCAAACACCACAAACACCCTACAACCTTCATCCCATCTCTGCGGTTAAACCCATACAGGGTAGGTACGCAGCAACCACACACAGGCTGAGCACTGACTTCAGCCTGCCAGATCACTTCGGGCTTCGGGCTTCGGGCAATTCGATACCGCTCCGTCAAGTGCGTGCAACATGCCACCTAAAACTAGTGGGAAGGCAGCCAAGAAAGCCGGCAAAGCCCAGAAGAACATCTCCAAAGGAGATAAGAAGAAGAAGCGCAAGAGGAAGGAGAGCTACGCCATTTACATCTACAAGGTGCTCAAGCAGGTGCACCCGGACACTGGCATCAGCTCCAAGGCCATGAGCATCATGAACAGCTTCGTCAACGACATTTTCGAGCGCATAGCCGCAGAGGCCTCCCGCCTGGCCCACTACAACAAGCGCTCCACCATCACGAGCCGGGAAATCCAGACGGCAGTGCGCCTACTTCTACCTGGCGAGCTGGCCAAGCACGCCGTCAGCGAGGGCACAAAGGCCGTTACGAAGTACACCAGTTCCAAGTAAAGCTGGAGTACAACGTAAAAAAAAAAGAAAAAAAAAACGGCCCTTTTCAGGGCCAACAAGACTTACACCTAAGGGCATCGGGTCCGAAGGATACCCTCCTCCTGCTCCAATGCTACTCATTTCAGCATGGCGCTTGTAACCTGATGCCTTCTTTGAGCAGCTCCTCGTCAGAACGATCACTCCCAAAGTGCCCCGCCTGCGACACGCCCTCCTCCTGCTACACCATTGCACGTGCTGTTTAACATGACCCCTTTCATTCATTACTTCTGATGACAACCAATCATGTTGGGGCCATCGCTTTAAACATCACTACCTCACCAATGTGTGTGGTGATTTAACAGGCGTGACAATTAACACGCAATGCATGCACATTAATTGTGCTTAAAATGTGATATTTTTGGTTCAAAATCAAGAGGGGGAAACATTTCGGTAGCCAGAAGAAGAAATGCAGACAATTATCAGTAGCATGCAAACATGGGCATCCACCAACAACATGGAATTATACGCCAAACACACAGTTTTCCAGCTTTTCAGTCTACAACACACTATACAGATGATTTGTGCTTAAAATCAACATTGAACTACTACAAGAGAAAGAACATGCTACATATCCTAGTATGACACTTGACAAAAAACTTTCCTTCTCCGAACAGATCGACCATATAGCTAAGAAGAAGAAGAAGAAGAAGAAGAAGAAGAAGAACAAGAACAAGAAGAAGAACAAGAAGAAGAACAAGAACAAGAACATATTAAGAGGTCCAGCAGATCGAACGTGACATGTACAAAAGATACATAAAGTCCAATGTGCTGTATGGAAATAACTTAACGTCCATAACTTGCATTCCACGCAATACAATCTTGGTCCTTAGGAATGAAAACAGGAGCCAGCCACTAAAACAACACCAATCGCTACCACAATGCTGAGCATAACTAACAACCTGCCAATTTAAACAGAACGACACTAATTCAAAAGTAATCAAAACGGGAATGAATGGTTTGATATTCCACACAGCACACAAAAAGACTTTCCAAAATTACACGCAGAAAGAGCACGTAGACAAAATTTTAAAAATTAGCAGCACCCACCGATTCTTTGCAATATATAGAAACTAAATCTGGGTGCAATGGTCTCCAAGAAGAACAACCCAGCCTCTGAGGTATTAACAACATTGACAGCACTTAGTACACTAAGCAACTAACTATGTGCGGTTT
>JAUJEO010000285.1:37500-42219 GCA_030762175.1 Metallyticus violacea | reverse complement strand
TACTACTACTACTAGTACTACTACTACTTGTTATACTACTACTACTACTACTACTACTACTACTTATACTACTGCTACTACTACTACTACTACTACTAATACTACTACTCCTTATGGAATTACTACTGTTTAAATGACAACAATATCACGCCAGCCATACACTAACCGCACGCTTATATTGCTGTCGTTTTTCCTTGCTTTAATGTCATTAATGTATGGCGCCTTTTCCTGAAAAATTATTATTATTATACAAACTCTTTGCCCATATTACTATTTCTCGTTATTTGCATGCGCTGCGCACTTATCTTGAATATAATTCGTAAGAAATAGCTAGGAAGGCTTCAGTTTTTCCTGTTCGTGCTCCTCCATCGCTCTATTTTTCTTTTTGTTTTTGTTCTTCTTTTCTTCTTCATCATCATCATCATCATCATCATCATCATCATCATCATCAGGCGAGCTGTGAAATAAATATATTGTGAACACCACGCGAATTTGTACATGTCATGTTGTTGGTGTTGCTTGTCGTTTGTCCTTGCTTTAAAGTTAATAATTTACGGCCCTTTTTCTGGAAATTTATTATTATTATTATTATTATTATTATTATTATTGTTGTTGTTGTTATTCTCACTTGTGGAAGCACGGCTGTTAAAATGGCAAAATTAACTTTTATTGTAAAATATGTGCACCATGGTCTCTTGGTAACGTCGAGTTAAAAATGGAATTATAAATTGATTGTCATCTGTTACAACCAACAAACTCTTTGCCCATATTACTATTTCTCGTGAATTGGGTGCGCTGCGCTTTTGTCTTGAATATAATTCGTAAGAAAAAGCTAGCTAGCCTTCACTTTTTCCTATTCGTGCTCCTCCATCCCTTTATTTATCTTTTTGATTTTGTTCTTCTATTACTTCTTTATCATCATCATCATCATCATCATCATCATCATGCAGTAGAGCTGTGAAATAAATATATTGTGAATACCACGCGAATTTGTACATGTCATGTAGTTGGTGTTGCTTGTCGTTTGTCTTTGCTTTAATGTTATTTATTTACGGCCCTTTTTCTGGAAATTTACTACTTATACTACTACTACTACTACTACTACTACTACTACTACTACTACTACTACTACTACTACTACTACTACTACTACTACTAGTACTACTACTACTGCTGCTGCTACTACTACTATTATTATTTTTATTGTTATTATTATTATTATTATTATTATTATTATTATTATTATTATTATTATTCGCTCTTGTGGAAGCACGGCTGTTAAAACGGCAACATTTACTTTTCCTGTATAATATGTGCACTCTGGTCTCTTTGTAACGTCCAGTTAAAAATGGAATTACAAATTGATTGCCATGTGTTATAATCAAGAAACTCTTTGCTCATTTTACTATTTGTCGTGATTAGCATGTCGTGTGCACTTCTCTTGAACATAATTCCTACGAAAAAGCTTAAAAGCCTCCACTTTTTCCTGTTCGTGCTCCTCCACCCCTTTATTTTTCTTTTTGGTGTTCTTCTTCTATTACTTCTTTATCATCATCATCATCATCAGCATCATGATGCATGAGAGCTTTGAAATAAATATATTGTGAATAGCACGCGAATTTGTACATGTCATGTTATTGGTGTTGATTGTCGTTTGTCCTTACTTTAATGTTATTAATTTACGGCCCTTTTTCTGGAAATATATTACTACTACTATTATTATTATTGTTGTTATTATTATTATTATCATTATTATTTTTATTATTATTATTATTATTATTATTATTATTATTATTATTATTATTATTCTCCCTTGTGGAAGCACGGCTGTTAAAATGGCAAAAATAACTTTTCCTGTAAAATATGTGCACTATCGTCTCTTGGTAACGTCGAGCTAAAAATGGAATTATAAATTGATTGTCATCTGTTACAATCAACAAACTCTTTGCCCATATTACTATGTCTCGTTATTTGCATGCGCTGCGCACTTGTCTTGAATATAATGCGTAAGAAAAAAGGCTAGGAAGCCTTCACTTTTTTCCTGTTCGCGAACCTCCATCCCTTTATTTATCTTTTTGTTTTTCTTCTTCTATTACTTCTTTATCATAATCATCAACATCAGCATCATCATCATCATCATCATCATCACCAGGCTGGAGAGCTACGAAATAAATATAATGTGAATACCACGCGAATTTGTACATGTCATGTAGTTGGTGTTGCTTGTCGTTTGTCTTTGCTTTAATGTTATTTATTTACGGCCCTTTTTCTGGAAATTTATTACTACTACTACTACTACTACTACTACTACTACTACTACTACTACTACTAGTACTACTACTACTACTGCTGCTACTACTACTATTATTATTTTTATTGTTATTATTATTATTATTATTATTATTGTCCCTTGTGGAAGCACGGCTGTTAAAATGGCAAAAATAACTTTTCCTGTAAAATATGTGCACTATCGTCTCTTGGTAACGTCGAGCTAAAAATGGAACTATAAATTGATTGTCATCTGTTACAATCAACAAACTCTTTGCCCATATTACTATGTCTCGTTATTTGCATGCGCTGCGCACTTGTCTTGAATATAATGCGTAAGAAAAAAGGCTAGGAAGCCTTCACTTTTTTCCTGTTCGCGAACCTCCATCCCTTTATTTATCTTTTCTTTTTCTTCTTCTATTACTTCTTTATCATCATCATCAAC
Organism: Metallyticus violacea; assembly: GCA_030762175.1. Taxonomy (NCBI): domain Eukaryota; kingdom Metazoa; phylum Arthropoda; class Insecta; order Mantodea; family Metallyticidae; genus Metallyticus; species Metallyticus violacea. The sequence goes on along the minus strand of JAUJEO010000285.1, from coordinate 39,506 downwards.
ATCATCATCATCATCACCAAACTGGAGAGCTGCGAAATAAATATAATGTGAATACCACGCGAATTTGTACATGTCATGTTGTTGGTTTTGCTTGTCGTTTGTCCTTGCTTTAAAGTTAATAATTTACGGCCCTTTTGCTGGAAATTTATTATTATTATTATTATTATTATTATTATTATTATTATTATTATTATTATTATTATTGTTATTCTCACTTTTGGAAGCACGGCTGTTAAAATGGCAAAATTAACTTTTATTGTAAAATATGTGCACTATGGTCTCTTGGTAACGTCGAGTTAAAAATGGAATTATAAATTGATTGTCATCTGTTACAACCAACAAACTCTTTGCCCATATTACTATTTCTCGTGCATTGCGTGCGCTGCGCTTTTGTCTTGAATATAATTCGTAAGAAAAAGCTAGCTAGCCTTCACTTTTTTCTTGTTCGGGAACCTCCATCCCTTTATTTATCTTTTTGTTTTTCTTCTTCTATTACTTCTTTATCATCATCATCATCATCATCATCATCATCATCATCATCATGCAGAGAGCTGTGACATAAATATACTGTGAATACCACGCGAATTTGTACATGTCATTTTGTTGGTGTTGCTTGTCGTTTGTCCTTGCTTTAATGTTATTAATTTACGGCCCTTTTTCTGGAAATTTATTACTATTATTATTATTATTATTATTATTATTATTGTTATTATTATTATTATTATTTTTATTATTATTCTCCCTTGTGGAAGCACGGCTGTTAAAGTGGCAAAAATAACTTTTCCTGTAAAATATGTGCACTATCGTCTCTTGGTAACGTCGAGTTAAAAATGGAATTATAAATTGATTGTCATCTGTTACAATCAACAAACTCTTTGCCCATATTACTATGTCTCGTTATTTGCATGCGCTGCGCACTTGTCTTGAATATAATGCGTAAGAAAAAAGGCTAGGAAGCCTTCACTTTTTTCCTGTTCGCGAACCTCCATCCCTTTATTTATCTTTTTGTTTTTCTTCTTCTATTACTTCTTTATCATAATCATCAACATTATCATCATCATCACCAGGCTGGAGAGCTACGAAATAAATATAATGTGAATACCACGCGAATTTGTACATGTCATGTGGTTGGTGTTGCTTGTCGTTTGTCTTTGCTTTAATGTTATTTATTTACGGCCCTTTTTCTGGAAATTTATTACTACTACTACTACTACTACTACTACTACTACTACTACTACTAGTACTACTACTACTACTGCTGCTACTACTACTATTATTATTTTTATTGTTATTATTATTATTATTATTATTATTATTATTATTCTCCCTTGTGGAAGCACGGCTGTTAAAATGGCAAAAATAACTTTTCCTGTAAAATATGAGCACTATCGTCTCTTGGTAACGGCGAGCTAAAAATGGAATTATAAATTGATTGTCATCTGTTACAATCAACAAACTCTTTGCCCATATTACTATGTCTCGTTATTTGCATGCGCTGCGCACTTGTCTTGAATATAATGCGTAAGAAAAAAGGCTAGGAAGCCTTCACTTTTTTCCTGTTCGTGAACCTCCATCCCTTTATCTATCTTTTTCTTTTTCTTCTTCTATTACTTCTTTATCATCATCATCAACATCATCATCATCATGACCAGGCTGGAGAGCTGCGAAATAAATATAATGTGAATACCACGCGAATTTGTACATGTCATGTTGTTGGTTTTGCTTGTCGTTTGTCCTTGCTTTAAAGTTAATAATTTACGGCCCTTTTTCTGGAAATTTATTATTATTATTATTATTATTATTATTGTTGTTGTTGTTGTTATTCTCACTTGTGGAAGCACGGCTGTTAAAATGGCAAAATTAACTTTTATTGTAAAATATGTGCACTATGGTCTCTTGGTAACGTCGAGTTAAAAATGGAATTATAAATTGATTGTCATCTGTTACAACCAACAAACTCTTTGCCCATATTACTATTTCTCGTGAATTGCGTGCGCTGCGCTTTT
>JAUJEO010000285.1:30000-35000 GCA_030762175.1 Metallyticus violacea | reverse complement strand
TTTTCTTCTTCTATTACTTCTTTATCATCATCATCAACATTATCATCATCATCACCAGGCTGGAGAGCTACGAAATAAATATAATGTGAATACCACGCGAATTTGTACATGTCATGTAGTTGGTGTTGCTTGTCGTTTGTCTTTGCTTTAATGTTATTTATTTACGGCCCTTTTTCTGGAAATTTATTACTAGTACTACTACTACTACTACTACTACTATTACTACTACTACTACTACTACTACTACTACTATTATTATTATTATTATTATTATTATTATTATTCTCCCTTGTGGAAGCACGGCTGTCTAAATGGCAAAAATAACTTTTCCTGTAAAATATGTGCACTGTCGTCTCTTGGTAACGTCGAGCTAAAAATGGAATTATAAATTGATTGTCATCTGTTACAATCAACAAACTCTTTGCCCATATTACTATGTCTCGTTATTTGCATGCGCTGCGCACTTGTCTTGAATATAATGCGTAAGAAAAAAGGCTAGGAAGCCTTCACTTTTTTCCTGTTCGCGAACCTCCATCCCTTTATTTATCTTTTTCTTTTTCTTCTTCTATTACTTCTTTATCATCAACATCATCATCATCATCACCAGGCTGGAGAGCTGCGAAATAAATATAATGTGAATACCACGCGAATTTGTACATGTCATGTTGATGGTTTTGCTTGTCGTTTGTCCTTGCTTTAAAGTTAATAATTTACGGCCCTTTTTCTGGAAATTTATTATTATTATTATTATTATTATTATTATTGTTGTTGTTGTTATTCTCACTTGTGGAAGCACGGCTGTTAAAATGGCAAAATTAACTTTTATTGTAAAATATGTGCACTATGGTCTCTTGGTAACGTCGAGTTAAAAATGGAATTATAAATTGATTGTCATCTGTTACAACCAACAAACTCTTTGCCCATATTACTATTTCTCGTGAATTGCGTGCGCTGCGCTTTTGTCTTGAATATAATTCGTAAGAAAAAGCTAGCTAGCCTTCACTTTTTCCTATTCGTGCTCCTCCATCCCTTTATTTATCGTTTTGTTTTTCTTCTTCTATTGCTTCTTTATCATCATCAACATCATCATCATCATCATCATCATCATCATAACCATTCTGGAGAGCTGTGAAATAAATATATTGTGAATATCACGCGAATTTGTACATGTCATGTTGTTGGTTTTGCTTGTCGTTTGTCCTTGCTCTAAAGTTATTAATTTACGGCCCTTTTGCTGGAAATTTATTATTATTATTATTATTATTATTATTATTATTATTATTATTGTTATTCTCACTTTTGGAAGCACGGCTGTTAAAATGGCAAAATTAACTTTTATTGTAAAATATGTGCACTATGGTCTTTTGGTAACGTCGAGTTAAAAATGGAATTATAAATTGATTGTCATGTGTTACAATCAACAAACTCTTTGCCCATATTACTATTTCTCATTAATTGGGTGCGCTGCGCTTTTGTCTTGAATATAATTCGTAAGAAAAAGCTGGCTAGCCTTCACTTTTTCCTATTCGTGCTCCTCCATCCCTTTATTTATCTTTTTGATTTTGTTCTTCTATTACTTCTTTATCATCATCATCATCATCATCATCATCATCATCATGCAGTAGAGCTGTGAAATAAATATATTGTGAATACCACGCGAATTTGTACATGTCATGTAGTTGGTGTTGCTTGTCGTTTGTCTTTGCTTTAATGTTATTTATTTACGGCCCTTTTTCTGGAAATTTACTACTACTACTACTACTACTACTACTACTACTACTACCACTACTATTATTATTATTATTATTATTATTATTATTATTCTCTCTTGTGGAAGCACGGCTGTTAAAATGGCAACATTTACTTTTCCTGTATAATATGTGCACTCTGTTCTCTTTGTTAAGTCCAGTTAAAAATTGAATTACAAATTGATTGCCATGTGTTATAATCAACAAACTCTTTGCTCATTTTACTATTTGTCGTGATTAGCATGTCGTGTGCACTTCTCTTGAACATAATTCCTACGAAAAAGCTTAAAAGCCTCCACTTTTTCCTGTTCGTGCTCCTCCACCCCTTTATTTTTCTTTTTGGTGTTCTTCTTCTATTACTTCTTTATCATCATCATCAACATCGTGATGCATGAGAGCTTTGAAATAAATATACTGTGAATATCACGCGAATATGTACATGTCATGTTGTTGGTTTTGCTTGTCGTTTGTCCTTGCTTTAAAGTTATTAATTTACGGCCCTTTTTCTGGAAGTTTATTATTATTGTTATTATTTGCATTATTATTATTATTATTATTATTATTATTATTATTATTATTATTATTGTTGTTATTCTCACTTGTGGAAGCGCGGCGATTAAAATGGCAGAATTAACTTTTCCTGTAAAGTATGTGCCCTATAGGGATACGAATTATTTCGCGAAAACGGAAAAGCCAGGTGTTCGAGGTAGCCGGTGAAAGTTGTTCAGCTACGCATGTGTGAAATCGTGCATCCTCCCCCCCCTCTCTCTCTCTCTCTCTCTCTCTCTCTCTCTCTTCCCCATTTAATTTGATTGGGGCACGACCTACGCCAGGAAAGCGTTTAAACAGAAACCAGGAGGTTGAAAGCGAAGTTCCGGGAAGCTGTCGTAAAATAAATGTGTACCTTAAAGCCAGGAACCCCGCCCCCCTCCCCCCCCCGTTTTTTTTTTTTTTTTTTTTTTTTTTTTTTTTTTTTTTTTTTTTTTTTGGTGCACGTGCGCGTCGACCAGGACTGCAGATGAAACCTATTCGTTGATGCATGCTCGGGAAGCGACAAATAAATGTACGAAGAATGGATCGAAATTTGCACAAGATGATGCCTCAATATGCCATTATTTTACCAGAAGTGTAACACGGGCATTAATGGACACGTTATTTCGCTAGCAATGACAAGTTACAGGTTTTCCACCAGAATGGATAATTTGAGGATTGTGGCATTCGCGTTTGCCAGACTACTTTTCATCAGCATCGTCGTCGTCTGTCCGCCACGGGGTCATCAAAGAGCGGACTCGTGAGCGGGAGGTGTGGGGTTCGACTCCCACAAGGACCGTCCTCCACCCCTTTTTGGTTTCCACCTCAAGTTTTCTCAGTCCTCATAGCTGGCAAATGCCGGGCAGGTGCCCTAAACGTAGGCCTGGAACGCTTCCATCCGTTAAAAAGATTGTTCCTCCCAATTTACCATTTCGTCTCGTGCATCATGAGTGTGCCTCTCCTGTGGTGCCTCAGTAGTAACCACCGCTCAAAAAAAATCATCATCATCAAGTGAAATTCCTCAATTGGCCGATTAAATATCGGAACGACGTGTTCAGGCCCCCCCACCCCCAAAAAAAACCGCGCATATCTGTTTTGTCGTTTGTTCTTACTGGCATTTGTGTTAACTTTAGCTGGAATTGTTGTTGAAAAATGGTTGCGGTAGCACTTGGAATTCTTTTGCGAAAATGCAAACCCTGCTGTTCTGGATAGCCGGTGGAAGGTATCTGTCCGGAAAGAATGACACGTGTCAAAATTAGAAGCGCAGGAAAGTATGAAACGCAAAGGAAAGGTCACGGTTGGAGTTTCGAACTGGTCGACCTTTTCTTGCGACGGCAAGAAGACGAGCGACACTCTTGCCGCCGAAGAACTCGAGAATTTGGAAATAATAGCGATTGCAACTGTGCCTCTTTCTTAGTGCATTATCATGTTTTTTCCCCCCCTTTTTCTTGTGTTTTCTTTGTTTCGTTGTTTCTTTCTTTCTTTCTTTCTTTCTTTCTTGCTATTTTTTTTATATTTTACTTTCTATTTTCTATTTTTTTTTTTTTTTTTTTTTTTTTTTTTTTTGCGTTTCTAATTATTGTTCATTTAGTTACGTTATGAACGGAGTTAGTGCGTGTTTTATGTCGCACGCGTAAAATATCGAAACGATTTTGGAAAGCATTTTTCCAATGTTTTGCAAACTTTAATATCAAAGGACGCACAATTTCACCAGCGCTGTGAAATAGCACGTCTTGGAATGGAATTTAAAATCTGCGAATGTCGAGATTGATGGCGAATGGGAAAGGTGCACCCAGAGGACCAAAAAATGATGGAAAGCTGCGTCACTAAAATAATCGCAACCAAGGCCATCCATCGGCAGTAGGCAGATGACACTCGGTAGAGATTTTGGACGAGAATTGGACGTTTAGGCATTATGCGTTAAAAAAAAAAAAAGTGTTACGCTTCGCACACTGCGTACATTCGCTCGTACGTTTGTAAAAATGGACTTTTAAAAACGATTGCCTTGCTGTTACGGTGCACGAGAGCTTAGCTTAAATTGCTGTTGGCCGTCGTTTGCCCATTTTCAACTTAAGAGCCACTGTTCTTAAATATATTTTGCACGATGAAGCTAGGAACCCTCCTTGCTCCTCTTCACGTCATTCTACTTGTTGTTCCTGTTGTCGTTCCCCGTGGAAGGACTGGTTGCTCTACAAAGGTGATTAGGGCAATTAAGTCATGCAAGCAAGCATTCAAAAATTGAGCTGGCGCATGGAATGAAGTTTTCAGAAATGAATTGCGCCAAACGCGAACGTTTTCCGAGACGGAAACATTGGCATCAAGGGGCACGTCATTTCACCAGCAGTGTTAAGCGACGCGTTTTCGAGGAATTTGTAATCGTAGGATGTTTTTCAGAATGCGCGCGTGCCCGATTATGTAATTGTACTTCTTCTTGTTGTTCTTCGCGGGCATTGCCATTATATTAAGCAATGAAGCTATGTCGTTACGCGAAACACGAGCACTTCTCCTATATCGTTTGTTCATGCTTTCACATTATTAACTTTAGGTGCAACTTTTTGGAAAAGCATGTGCGAGAGCGCTACGAATTCTTTCGTGCACGTGCAAAGCCCGCTGGTGTACATGGCCGGCGAAAGCCTTAAGTTACGAATGCCAGAGATTTCTGTCCAAATAAATAAATAAATATATATGGGACATAAACGAATGGTGATGTGAAATGAACAC
>JAUJEO010000285.1:20000-25000 GCA_030762175.1 Metallyticus violacea | reverse complement strand
TCCCCTTTGTCTATTTCCGCGTATCTTGGACATTCGAAGATCACATGTTCGGGGGTGTCTTTTACGCCGCAGATTGTGCACGAGTCAGTGTTTCTCTTTCCGATTTTGTGGAGATAGCATCCATATGGGCCGTGGCCCGTGAGGTAGTGTATGATTCCTTTATTTGGGTTTAGTGTTTTTAGTCTCAATCTTTCTTTGACGTTGGGGAGGAATTCGTGGGTTCTTCTGCCCTTGCTGTGGTTGTCCCACTCGCTTTGCCATTGAGTGAGTAATGTCTCTCTTATGGCCTGTTTGGTGGCGCATGGTGTTCCAATTATTTCTGCTGTTTTGTCCGGATGTTTCCTCTTAAGCCAGTATAAGGCGCCACGCTGTCTGATTTGGTAGTCCATGGGCCAGATTCCCAGAATCACTAGTAGTGCCATAGTTGGTGTGGTTTTTGCGGCACCGGAAAATCTGAGGAGGGCTCTTCTTTGGGAGCTTCGTAGTGTTTTCTGGATGTTGTGGTTTGCTACTCGATGTGCCCAGATTCCGGCGCCGTAGCTGATTATCGCCGTCATGATGCTATTGTGGTATGTGTTTATTATGGCAAGGGGGAATTGGAACCGGGATTGTCCTATTGTAGCTAGTTTCATCATGACGTGTTCAGCCTTTTTTGTCACTTGTTTTGTGTGCGTCGTGAAGGAATTTAATGTGTCCAGATGTATGCCTAGGTATTTGGTAGTGTCTTGTCTTAGTACTACTTTGTTGTCAATTCTGATGATTGGGTTTCGTTTTAGTTTTCCTTTTAGGAGCATGTATGTCGATTTATGGGGTGCGATATTGAGCTTGGCTGACTGACACCACTGGGTTATGTGTCTAGTGATCCTTGCCGATTTTGTTTCTATTTCTCCTCTGTTTTGTCCTTCTATCAGTAGGAGAATGTCGTCTGCGTAAGCTATGACGTTGTAAAGTTCGGGTAGCTGTGCGAGCTCATTTATGAGGGGTTCGATGCCAATGTCCCAAAACATTGGTCCGAGTATCGATCCTTGGGGACAGCCCTTGGTGATGTTGTGCTTTATTTGTAGCTGTTGTCCGGTGACATGCACTGTTCTTCTCATACAGTAGTCCACGAGGGTCTTGTACAGGGAGGTCGGGCATTTCAGTTCTCTGAGTCTGTTGAAGAGTGCAGGCCACCAGAGGTTGTCGAAAGCACCTTGGATGTCTAGAAATATAGCTATTACGTATTTTTTGGTGGAGTTTTTGACGGATGTAAGTGTTTCTAGGATGGCGTCGTTTGTGGATTTGCCTTTACGAAAGCCGTATTGTTTCTGCGTCATGCCTATCATTGTTCGGAATTCTAGCAGTCGCTTTCCCAGTAGTTTTTCGTGAACCTTGCCTAGCACGTTGAGGAGGCATATAGGGCGGTACGATTTTGGGTGGTGGAGATCTTTGCCGCCACCTTTGTGTAAAATTTTGACTTCGGCTGTTTTCCAGCAGTCAGGGAAGCGTCCCTGCAGCAGGCATTCATTAAAAAGTTTGCACATGAATGGGGAGATTTCTCGTGCTATCTGCTTTACTACCTCTGTTTTTATTGCATCCGGGCCTGGAGCAGTTTTGTCTTTGAGACCCTGTATGGCGAAGTAAACCTCGGATTCATCGAAGGGTATTATTAGCCCTGTGTGTGTACTGTCATTTATAAGATCTTGTCGTAGGACTGTTTGGTTCTCTGTGTCGTCTTCTGTATTGTCTGCCGGGAGCAGTCTTTTCAGAAGGTAGGAAACGGATTCTTGCCAGTCAGTGGTCATGGAGCCATCTTCCCTTTTTAGGGTGCAGATAATCTCTGGTGTGTGGAGTTTGTCCATTACTAGCTTGTACGGGATGCCCCATGGGTTCGTGGGGGTCAGATGTTCTTCAATAAAATTCTCCCATGATTGTTGCTTCTTTTGTTGGAGCTTTTCTTTGAAGCGAGCTTTAGTTGTCCGGTATTTATTGAGTAGGAGGTCTCGGTCTCTTGCTGTGACTGAGTTTTGGTAGTTTCTTCTTTCCTTCCGCATCCTGCTTCGTAGTTTTTGTAGGTTGTCATCCCATATGGGGGAGTCCGTTTTCTTGTTCCTGAGTTTTGGAATGTGCTTGTCCATTGCTTTCCGAATGGCTTCTGTCAGCTCAGTGGCCTTTTGGTCTACGTCATCACCGACATCGGTGGGTGTGGGGAGAAATAGGCTCTCTTTCAGGCTTGCCCAGTTTGCTCTTTTGGTGTTGTATCTTTCGCGTTTTGGGAGGTTTGGGCTATTCGTGGGTCTGTGGAGTTTCCAGTCACAGGTTATTAGGTTGTGATCGCTGGATGTTAAGCCTTGTCCCACTCTCCAGTCAGTGACGTGTCTGTGGGCTTTGAGATTTGTTAGGGTGACATCGATGTTAGAAGTTGCTCCGGCACGATTCATATACGTAGGTGGGTTGTGTGGTTGGTTGATCACAAATAGGTTTAATTCCGTGAGGGTTTCTTCAAGTTTTTCTCCTCTTGCATCCCTTTGGTTGCTGTACCACCAGGGAGATTTGGCGTTTGTGTCTGCGGTGTGGAGGACTGGTAGTTGAGGGTATGTGGTGTGTATCTGTTTTAGTCGTTCTAAGTAGGGGTCTATGTCATCGTTATATTGGAAATAGTGATTTGCTAGTATCCAGTTTCCATGTTTGTCGCTAAGATGGACACATGTGGTGTGGTCGTCACATAGTTGACCTATCTTGACTACCTGAAGATTTGTGTTACTGATTAATATTGCGGTTTGAGGGTCTTCGCCGCTGATGATACATCTCGTGGATTTCGGTGTGTATGCTGGTTTCCCATTTATTGTGTAGGGTTCTTGTAGGCATAGTATGTCCAGGTCGAGGTCCTTTAGCAGCTGTCTGGCTTCGGCCATAACCATTTTGCTTCTTTGGGCGTTGAGTTGCCCGATGCGGATACGAGTGGAAGATTGGTCAATGTTTTTCTTTTGTATTTGTTGCTGTTCGGTGTCATCCATAGTCGGTTCTGGAAATTAGACGTTCCATCATCATTTTGTATGTCGGGCAGTCGTTCCTCCCTTTACATGATTTCTTCCTGATAAAGCAGGGAACGCAGGTTGGTGGAGCTTCTAGTTTCTCACAATGGGTCTTGTCGTGATCCTGATCTCCACAGTGTGAACACACTGCCTTGTCCTTGTAGCAGTATTTGGCTACGTGGCCAAGATCCTGGCACTTGGCACACCGTGCCACAACGATGTAGTCTCGGACTTGGATGGAGTAGAAGCCCATGTATAACCTTCCTCTGTTAAGGATCCTCTTCCTCATTTCCGCCGAGACCTCGATCACGTGGTTAACGGTATTTCTATCACGGGGCCCTGTTTTGAATCTAAAGTGAAGGTTGTTGTCGAATTCTTCTTTTGTTATTTCTTCTGCAAAGTTTTGTTCATGGATTTGTTCTTTTAGTTGATCTTCCGTTTCTGCCGTGGAGACGTCGTACAATATCATGAGGGGTTTCCGTTTTCTTGGTAGTTCTAATTTGAGATTTTGGTTTTTCAAGGATTCGCTGTTGATTATTTTTTCAATGTCTTCTGCTGTGTCTCCTTCTACGATTAGGGAGGTTGGTGTGGTCCTTAAGCCTCTGATTTTGATTTTTTCTCTGGCAGGGTTTAGATTTCTGGTCACGGTGTCGGTTACTTCTTTGATGCTTTTTCCCGTTGAGGATGTTATAAATATCGTGTGTTGCTTCTTCATGGTCGTGTTCTGTATATGCTCGGCTGTTCGGTTTGGTCCAACAGTGGGTGGTGGTGACGATGTTGCATTGGCATAGCTGGTCGTTGTCTGCGGTGTGTTTCTGGTTTCCTTGATGAGTTCTTTTAGCATCTTATTCTCTGTTTGTAGTTTGAGATTTTCTTTGATCATCCTGTCGTATCTCTGATGGATTTTTGCCAGGGTCTCGTAGAATAGAGCTTTCTTCTGCGACGTTATCTTTTCGTTACCAATGATGAGGTTCATCTCATTCATTAGGGCGTAGATTCCTTCCTGTTCTTCTTTTGTGGTGATGTCTTCCTCTAACTGGGAGGTCGTTGTCTTCCTTGGTAGTTCCGGGAATTGTTCGTCCAGAGGCGTTTGTGCTTCTTGGCGCTGGGTGTGCGTAGAAGTTTTGGTCTGTTCCTGGGTCTTGTTGGTGTTTCCATTCTGGGTAATTTCATCTTCCTTGTCCACTGGACGCGAGGAGGTGCTTCTTGCTGCTGATTTTGTTGTCGTCGTAGCCGTCTGCTTCGATCGTGGCTGGGCGCTGCTCTTTCCTCCATTACGATCGGGTGATCGCCGGGCGCAGGATCTAGATGCCGGAGTCGATTCAACACGTGTCTCCTTTGGTTGTTGCAGGTTTCGTGGACCTCCACGATCTGGCGAGCGCTGTGATGCCTTCCTTGCCTCCTCAGAGTCTCCATTGGGCTGGGATCCTAGGGTCTCACGATCTCGTTCCTGCCTTGCCTGATCCATCCTTGGGATTAACTCCTTCACAGGCTTCGCTGTCTCCATGATGGGACGCTCCTGGACCTGATGCAAACCACCCGGGGGTGACCCCCCGGGTTGCTTGTGGCTGCGAGGGGACCTCGCTGCCTCCGTCAATTTCTTTTATGTTTCTATTTGCTCCTCTTAGCCGCTTGACAATGAAGTCAAACGTTGCCCGGGGCGAACGACGAGGACGTGGGAGCTACCTTCACAGTGATTCTCACGGGTAAAGCGAGCCGGCGTCCTGAAAAGGACGAAGCTAAGGCTGCTATCCGCTTTTTAAGAGGCTTTCCAAGACACTAGGGTGCGCACCAAAAACAATATTCACTGTGAGGGGACTCGCCCCAGTAGATAGGGACAGAGGGAATCTCGTTAATCCATTCATGCGCGTCACTAATTAGATGACGAGGCATTTGGCTACCTTAAGAGAGTCATAGTTACTCCCGCCGTTTACCCGCGCTTGCTTGAATTTCTTCACGTTGACATTCAGAGCACTGGGCAGAAAT
>JAUJEO010000285.1:0-17500 GCA_030762175.1 Metallyticus violacea | reverse complement strand
GTGCTGGGCTCCTCCCTGTTCGCTCGCCGCTACTAAGGGAATCCTTGTTAGTTTCTTTTCCTCCGCCTATTAATATGCTTAAATTCAGCGGGTAGTCTCGCCCGATCTGAGGTCAGTATTTGAAGCCCCTCACGGGGCGGGACGGAATGCCTTCAGCTCCTACGCCGGGCCGAGGGAGATGCCCACAAAGCCCGAACTCGGAACCTGCCATAAGCAGGGCAGCAAATGACTAGGCTCCGTCCCATAAGGTTTGGGAAGCGTCAAAGACTTGCGTCTGAGTGCCTCCAAAGTCGGATCCAGGGGGTAGCTAGCCTATTTCATCAATAGCTCTCGGCTATTTTTCCATTTTTCCATTTCATTTTGCATTTTGCAATTTTCTCCGCCTCCACTCTCCAATTCGAGAGAACTCGAATTCCACTCTCCTTCTCCACATCATCTCCTCCACATCATCTCCACATTTCTCCATCCACCATCTCCTTCACCAACATTTCTGCACTTCTCAGAGTGCTTTTCATCGTCCTAACATAGGTTTCGCTACCCCGTACTGTTCCAGTTCAAGAAACCGACCCTCAGTCGGGCGTGGTCCGGGATCGTAAATCCAAGGACCGCAATGTGCGTTCGAAGTGTCGATGTTCATGTGTCCTGCAGTTCACATGTCGACGCGCAATTTGCTGCGTTCTTCATCGACCCACGAGCCGAGTGATCCACCGCTCAGGGTTATTTCGAGCTTTTCACTCCTTGCGACGAACCCCTCGGAGAGGGTGTAAGCGCCATGGAGTGCCATCTTCGGGCCAAACATTAGCGAGAGCAAGCACTCGCATTGTACATCGTGCACTTTATTCCCCCCGTTTGCACGGGGGGAAATTTCAGCCTGAAACGGGGCGCAAAGTGCTTCAAACCACGAGCGCGGCCAAAGCCGCGCCTCCCGACGCCGATCACCTGTGACTCCGAAACGGAGTCCGTGACTTCGGACATGCTCGGGAGGGTACCCCAATACAGACTTGAAAATAACATCCGGTTTCAGTTCGGAACTGATAACGCCTTGGCGGGCCCGGGGATCGCTCGCCGGCGACCAGCCGGCATTTCACGAGCCTCCCCTACTCCGTTCCCGACCCCGGCGCACCGGCGTACAGGGTACGCTCGGATTCGTTCCTTTTGTGTAGGTTCTCAAAGAGAAAAACCTTAATGATCCTTCCGCAGGTTCACCTACGGAAACCTTGTTACGACTTTTACTTCCTCTAAATGATCAAGTTTGGGCATCTTCCCGGTGGAATCGAGGAGGAGAACCCCCTCGCCCACCGGTCCGAAGACCTCACTAAATCATTCAATCGGTAGTAGCGACGGGCGGTGTGTACAAAGGGCAGGGACGTAATCAACGCGAGCTTATGACTCGCGCTTACTGGGAATTCCTCGTTCATGGGGAACAATTGCAAGCCCCAATCCCTAGCACGAAGGAGGTTCAGCGGGTTACCCGGACCTTTCGGCCAGGGAGGACACGCTGATTCCTTCAGTGTAGCGCGCGTGCGGCCCAGAACATCTAAGGGCATCACAGACCTGTTATTGCTCAATCTCGTGCGGCTAGAAGCCGCCTGTCCCTCTAAGAAGATCAGGAGTCGCCGGTAGCACAGGGGATACCGGAAGCGACTAGTTAGCAGGCTAGAGTCTCGTTCGTTATCGGAATTAACCAGACAAATCGCTCCACCAACTAAGAACGGCCATGCACCACCACCCACCGAATCAAGAAAGAGCTCTCAATCTGTCAATCCTCCCGGTGTCCGGGCCTGGTGAGGTTTCCCGTGTTGAGTCAAATTAAGCCGCAGGCTCCACTCCTGGTGGTGCCCTTCCGTCAATTCCTTTAAGTTTCAGCTTTGCAACCATACTTCCCCCGGAACCCAAAAGCTTTGGTTTCCCGGAAGCCGCCCGCCGAGTCATCGGAGGAACTTCGGCGGATTGCTGGCTGGCATCGTTTATGGTTAGAACTAGGGCGGTATCTGATCGCCTTCGAACCTCTAACTTTCGTTCTTGATCAGAGAAAACATTCTTGGCAAATGCTTTCGCTTCGGTCCGTCTTGCGACGATCCAAGAATTTCACCTCTAACGTCGCAATACGAATGCCCCCGTCTGTCCCTATTGATCATTACCTCGGGGATTCCGAAAACCAACAAAATAGAACCGAGGTCCTATTCCATTATTCCATGCACTCGGTATTCAGGCGGATGCTGCCTGCTTTAAGCACTCTAATTTGTTCAAAGTAAACGTGCCGGCCCATCGAGACACTCGGTTAAGAGCACCGCGACGGGTATGATAGGCCTTCCCCGGACAACGGGTCGGAGACCCGCGCCGGCTCCAGCCACCGGCAGGACGTCCGCACGTGCATGCCAGTTAGACACCGACGGGCGGTGAACCGGCAGCGTGGGACACAAGTCCGACTACGAGCTTTTTAACCGCAACAACTTTAATATACGCTATTGGAGCTGGAATTACCGCGGCTGCTGGCACCAGACTTGCCCTCCAATGGATACTCGTTAAAGGATTTAAAGTGTACTCATTCCGATTACGGGGCCTCGGATGAGTCCCGTATCGTTATTTTTCGTCACTACCTCCCCGTGCCGGGAGTGGGTAATTTGCGCGCCTGCTGCCTTCCTTGGATGTGGTAGCCGTTTCTCAGGCTCCCTCTCCGGAATCGAACCCTGATTCCCCGTTACCCGTTACAACCATGGTAGGCGCCGAACCTACCATCGACAGTTGATAAGGCAGACATTTGAAAGATGCGTCGCCGGCTCGGGGGCCGTGCGATCTGCCACAATTTATTCAGAGTCACCAAGGCAAACGGCCCGAAGACCGATTGGTTTTGATCTAATAAAAGCGTCCCTTCCGTCGCCGGTCGGGACCGAGTTGCATGTATTAGCTCTAGAATTACCACAGTTATCCAAGTAACTGTGCACCATCTAAGGAACCATAACTGATTTAATGAGCCATTCGCGGTTTCACCTTGATTCGGCTTGCACTGAGACATGCATGGCTTAATCTTTGAGACAAGCATATGACTACTGGCAGGATCAACCAGGGAACTGTTTCGTTCCTTAACCCAGGAAATGTCCTGGGAAAATTCTTTAAGGCACACTTCCCAGAGCCAAAGGGCACACACTGTCATGGCTCCCCGACCAAGCGCTAAAAGCGCCCAAATCGAAAGATTTGCTGCACACTTTCAGCTTAGTGCAATGGACCGGCCGGCTACGGGCACTCGTCGGCGCGCTAGAACCGCGACTAAGACCAGAGAAACTCCCATCCCTTTGGCAGGCACTGCTGTGAGCACGTGTCGGCGCAACTCAAAGTGCAACTAAGACCTCAGCTCAGCATAATACCCGCCACTGACGGGGCGTAGACGCCGTCCTTAAAGCGTGAATCGGAACGAGAATCATCTCGCTACTGAGAACTGTGGCAGCTCCCATTTCAGTGCATACACCCAGCTGGGGAAACTCGTCCGAAGACGTGCACTCACAACCGGCGTAGAACATAAATTCCACGACTAAGGCCGTCTTTCTCCATCCTCTCTCGTTTCACTCCGTACGGAGTTCCACCATTATAACAAATTTCTTCCATCACTTCAATTTTCGAGCACCGAAGTGCAGGCACATTTCGCTAGACAAGGGCACACACTGTCATGGCTCCGCGACCAAGCGCTAAATGCGCCCAAATCGGCTGCACACATTCAGCTTAGTGCAATGGACCGGCATTCTACGGGCACTCGTCGGCGCGCTAGAAGCGCGACTAAAACCAGAGACCCTTCGAAACTCACATCCCTTTAGCAGGCAATGCTGTGAGCACGTGTCGGCGCAACTCAAAGTGCAACTAAGACCTCAGCTCAGCATAATACCCTGACGGGACGTCGTCCTTAAAGCGTGAATCGGAACGAGAATCATCTCGCTACTAAGAACTGTGGCAGCTACCATTTCAGTGCATACACCCATCTAGGGAAACTCGTCCGAAGACGTGCACTCAGAACCGGCGTAGAACACAATTCCACGACTAAGGCCGTCTTTCTCCATCCTCTCCCCTTCATACGGAGTTCGACTCTCCGTCTTTCTCCAATATTCACTCCATACGGAGTTCGACCATCATATCGTATTTCTTCCACACTCGACTACTTTTTATTTTCTAAGCACCGAAATGCTACTTGGCAATTCAAGTTTTCACCGTTCACTCGGTATTCTGTGAGTCCATCTCGATTTTCATGACTTTTTACCGCATAAGACCATACCGGGGGGCAGAGGGCCGCGGCATTGCTGTAATAGGTTTTTAACGCACAGATACGATAGGCGGGCATTGCCCGATTCACATACTGCACGCGCTAGGAGAGGGCTACCTAGCTTGTCTGTCACTATACTACCCTCTTACAGAAGGCGTGCAATCTGCAACCACGAGGCTGGCTCTCTCCAGGCCTGCACGGTCGGCCGGCTGGTCGCGCTGCGCCAGCCGGCTGCCGCTCAGAGAGGCCCATGCCCCGCCATCTTCCCGCCCTATGCTACCTTCACGGGATTTCAAGCCGGGCCCGGCATGCACCACGGAGACATCGAGTAGCACTTGCACTTTCCGCCTTTACACATAGGCCCGCCATTAACACTGTACTTAGACATAAAATAGCCTCCATTTCCCGAGTTTTCATTTTTCTTCATTCCGTTAACTTGTGCTTAGATTTTACTTATACTGCGACTTTTCGAATAAAAATTGCAGCGCGCGTGATAATTCCGAAATATTTTCCTTATTCTTTTGCACGGCATTTGGTTTTATTCTATATTTAAAAAATAATATATCTCTTCGTCTTTTGCAGCCAAGCTCCGCGACATGCGCTTGCAGGATATTATAGAAGAGCATCTAGCAATTGCGGAAAAAAGACGTTGTAGGAGCAAGGAGAAACACTTGCGACACTCCGCAGGGCAGTTCGGCCCTTTTGGACCAATAATTTAACATTAAAACTCGCGAAACACGCCAGTTCCTACGCGCCTCCGCACTTTCCTGAAAATGAAAAGTCGGCAGCGAAATGAACACGGCAAGGCAGAGAGAACGTTTCGGCAAGTGTGCAAACCAAATTTGGGCACTGTAGCTATAAAAATGGCCGTAAAAAAACGATTCGTTGCTTAATGCTACGCGCTCGCTCGCAGCCCCACCTCAGAAGTCGGAGTGCAGCCAAACTCTCTGACACGCGACCGGCCTGCTGCCGGGCGCTAGCCTTTTGCAGCCAAGCTCCGCGACATGCGCTTGCACGATATTATAGAAGAGCATCTAGCAATCGCGGAAAAAAGACGTTGTAGGAGCAAGGAGAAACACTTTCGAGACTCCCCAGGGCAGTTCGGCCCTTTTGGCCCAATATTTTAACATTAAAACGCGCGAAACACGCCAGTTCCTACGCGCCTCCGGACTTTCCTGAAAATGAAAAGTCGGCAGCGAAATGAACACGGCAAGGCAGAGAGAACGTTTCCGCAAGTGTGCAAACCAAATTTGGGCACTGTAGCTATAAAAATGGCCGTAAAAAATCGATTCGTTGCTTAATGCTACGCGCTCGCTCGCAGCCCCACCTCAGAAGTCGGAGTGCAGCCAAACTCTCTGACACGCGACCGGCCTGCTGCCAGGCGCTAGCCTTTTGCAGCCAAGCTCCGCGACATGCGCTTGCACGTTATTATAGAAGAGCATCTAGCAATCGCGGAAAAAAGACGTTGTAGGAGCAAGGAGAAACACTTGCGAGACTCCCCAGGGCAGTTCGGCCCTTTTGGCCCAATATATTAACATTAAAACTCGCGAAACACGCCAGTTCCTACGCGCCTCCCGACTTTCCTGAAAATGAAAAGTCGGCAGCGAAATGAACACGGCAAGGCAGAGAGAACGTTTCGGCAAGTGTGCAAACCAAATTTGGGCACTGTAGCTATAAAAATGGCCGTAAAAAATCGATTCGTTGCTTAATGCTACGCGCTCGCTCGCAGCCCCACCTCAGAAGTCGGAGTGCAGCCAAACTCTCTGACACGCGACTGGCCTGCTGCCGGGCGCTAGCCTTTTGCAGCCAAGCTCCGCGACATGCGCTTGCACGATATTATAGAAGAGCATCTAGCAATCGCGGAAAAAAGACGTTGTAGGAGCAACGAGAAACACTTGCGACACTCCGCAGGGCAGTTCGGCCCTTTTGGCCCAATATTTTAACATTAAAAAGCGCGAAACACGCCAGTTCCTACGCGCCTCCGGACTTTCCTTAAAATGAAAAGTCGGCAGCAAAATGAACACGGCAAGGCAGAGAGAACGTTTCGGCAAGTGTGCAAACCAAATTTGGGCACTGTAGCTATACAAATGGCCGTAAAAAATCGATTCGTTGCTTAATGCTACGCGCTCGATCGCAGCCCCACCTCAGAAGTCGGAGTGCAGCCAAACTCTCTGACACGCGACCGGCCTGCTGCCAGGCGCTAGCCTTTTGCAGCCAAGCTCCGCGACATGCGCTTGCACGTTATTATAGAAGAGCATCTAGCAATCGCGGAAAAATGACGTTGTAGGAGCAAGGAGAAGCACTTGCGAGACTCCCCAGGGCAGTTCGGCCCTTTTGGCCCAATATTTTAACATTAAAACTCGCGAAACACGCCAGTTCCTACGCGCCTCCGGACTTTCCTGAAAATGAAAAGTCGGCAGCGAAATGAACACGGCAAGGCAGAGAGAACGTTTCGGCAAGTGTGCAAACCAAATTTGGGCACTGTAGCTATAAAAATGGCCGTAAAAAATCGATTCGTTGCTTAAAGCTACGCGCTCGCTCGCAGCCCCACCTCAGAAGTCGGAGTGCAGCCAAACTCTCTGACACGCGACCGGCCTGCTGCCGGGCGCTAGTCTTTTGCAGCCAAGCTCCGCGACATGCGCTTGCACGATATTATAGAAGAGCATCTAGCAATCGCGGAAAAATGACGTTGTAGGAGCAAGGAGAAACACTTGCGAGACTCCCCAGGGCAGTTCGGCCCTTTTGGCCCAATATTTTAACATTAAAACTCGCGAAACACGCCAGTTTCTACGCGCCTCCGGACTTTCCTGAAAATGAAAAGTCGGCAGCGAAATGAACACGGCAAGGCAGAGAGAACGTTTCGGCAAGTGTGCAAACCAAATTTGGGCACTGTAGCTATAAAAATGGCCGTAAAAAATCGATTCGTTGCTTAAAGCTACGCGCTCGCTCGCAGCCCCACCTCAGAAGTCGGAGTGCAGCCAAACTCTCTGACACGCGACCGGCCTGCTGCCGGGCGCTAGTCTTTTGCAGCCAAGCTCCGCGACATGCGCTTGCACGATATTATAGAAGAGCATCTAGCAATTGCGGAAAAAAGACGTTGTAGGAGCAAGGAGAAACACTTGCGACACTCCGCAGGGCAGTTCGGCCCTTTTGGCCCAATATTTTAACATTAAAACTCGCGAAACACGCCAGTTCCTACGCGCCTCCGGACTTTCCTTAAAATGAAAAGTCGGCAGCGAAATGAACACGGGAAGGCAGAGAAAACGATTCGGCAAGTGTGCAAACCAAATTTGGGCACTGTAGCTATAAAAATGGCCGTAAAAAATCGATTCGTTGCTTAATGCTACGCGCTCGCTCACAGCCCCACCTCAGAAGTCGGAGTGCAGCCAAACTCTCTGACACGCGACCGGCCTGCTGCTGGGCGCTAGCCTTTTGCAGCCAAGCTCCGCGACATGCGCTTGCACGTTATTATAGAAGAGCATCTAGCAACCGCGGAAAAAAGACGTTGTAGGAGCAAGGAGAAACACTTTCGAGACTCCCCAGGGCAGTTCGGCCCTTTTGGCCCAATATTTTAACATTAAAACGCGCGAAACACGCCAGTTCCTACGCGCCTCCGGACTTTCCTTAAAATGAAAAGTCGGCAGCGAAATGAACACAGCAAGGCAGAGAGAACGTTTCGGCAAGTGTGCAAACCAAATTTGGGCACTGTAGCTATAAAAATGGCCGTAAAAAATCGATTCGTTGCTTAATGCTACGCGCTCGCTCGCAGCCCCACCTCAGAAGTCGGAGTGCAGCCAAACTCTCTGACACGCGACCGGCCTGCTGCCAGGCGCTAGCCTTTTGCAGCCAAGCTCCGCGACATGCGCTTGCACGTTATTATAGAAGAGCATCTAGCAATCGCGGAAAAAAGACGTTGTAGGAGCAAGGAGAAACACTTGCGAGACTCCCCAGGGCAGTTCGGCCCTTTTGGCCCAATATATTAACATTAAAACTCGCGAAACACGCCAGTTCCTACGCGCCTCCGGACTTTCCTGAAAATGAAAAGTCGGCAGCGAAATGAACACGGCAAGGCAGAGAGAACGTTTCGGCAAGTGTGCAAACCAAATTTGGGCACTGCAGCTATAAAAATGGCTTCAAAAATCCAGTTTCGGTTGGCAATTGCTATGCTCCAGCTCGGAGCCCCACCTCAGAAGTCGGAGTGCAGCCAAACTCTCTGGCACGCGACCGGCATGCGGCCGGGCGCTAGCCTTTTGCAGCCAAGCTTCGCTACATGCACGTAAATATGGAATGGTAGTCATTAATGGTCGCAATTAATAGCATTTTTTTTTTTTTTTTTTGCTGCAAGTGCAACGCGTTTAGAGTTTAGAAAGAGCAACTCGTTCATTTTTTATGTTTAAAGTAGTTGGAACGCGTCTTATATGTGAAAAGTGCAACGCGCTTAATTTTCTAGCAAGTGCAACGCGTTTTATTTACGGCAAGTGCAACGCTTCTGACTGCCAGCAAGTGCAACGCGTTTTATTTCCAGCAAGTGCAACGCGTTTTATTTCCAGCAAGTGCAACGCGCCTCAATGCCAGCAAGTGCAACGCGTTTTATTCCCAGCAAGTGCAACGCGTTTTATTTTCAGCAAGTGCAACGCGTCTCACTGCCAGCAAGTGCAACGCGTTTGATTTCCAGCAAGTGCAACGCGCCTCAATGCCAGCAAGTGCAACGCGTTTTATTCCCAGCAAGTGCAACGCGTTTTATTTTCAGGAAGTGCAACGCGTCTCACTACCAGCAAGTGCAACGCGTTTGATTTCCAGCAAGTACAACGCGTTTTATTCCCAGCAAGTGCAACGCGTTTTATTTTCAGCAAGTGCAACGCGTTTTATTTCCAGCAAGTGCAACGCGTCTCACTGCCAGCAAGTGCAACGCGTTTTATTTCCAGCAAGTGCAACGCGCCTCAATGCCAGCAAGTGCAACGCGTTTTATTCCCAGCAAGTGCAACGCGCTTTATTTTCAGCAAGTACAACGCGTTTTATTCCCAGCAAGTGCAACGCGTTTTATTTTCAGCAAGTGCAACGCGTTTTATTTCCAGCAAGTGCAACGCGTCTCACTGCCAGCAAGTGCAACGCGTTTTATTTCCAGCAAGTGCAACGCGCCTCAATGCCAGCAAGTGCAACGCGTTTTATTCCCAGCAAGTGCAACGCGCTTTATTTTCAGCAAGTGCAACGCGTCTGACTGCCAGCAAGTGCAACGCGGTTTGTTTCCAGGAAGTGCAACGCGGTTTGTTTCCAGGAAGTGCAACGCGCTTCACCGCCAGCAAGTGCAACGCGTTTTATTTCTAGCAAGTGCAACGCGTTTTATTTCCAGCAAGTGCAACGCGTTTTATTTCCAGCAAGTGCAACGCGTCTCACTGCCAGCAAGTGCAACGCGTTTTATTTCCAGCAAGTGCAACGCGCCTCAATGCCAGCAAGTGCAACGCGTTTTATTCCCAGCAAGTGCAACGCGTTTTATTTTCAGGAAGTGCAACGCGTCTCACTACCAGCAAGTGCAACGCGTTTGATTTCCAGCAAGTACAACGCGTTTTATTCCCAGCAAGTGCAACGCGTTTTATTTCCAGCAAGTGCAACGCGTCTCATTGCCAGCAAGTGCAACGCGTTTTTGGTTTCCAGCAAGTGCAACGCGTCTCACTGCTAGCAATTGCAACGCGCCTTATTTCTAGCAAGTGCAACGCGTCTTATTTTTGGCAAGTGCAACACGCCTCGTTTATTTACAAGTGCAATGCGTCTGTGGGCAAGCAAATGCAACAAGTTTTATTACAAACTAGTGCAACACGTCTTATTGGCAGAAAGTGCAAGAAGATTCATTTCCGACCTGCAACATTTGTATGCCGTTTTTTTCGATGCCGTATCTGCTCGCCTTCATTTTGTACGTTCTATCCACTTTCAATGTCCCTGCTGCTGCTAATATTTTCTCTCGTCACACTGATAACGAATTTTTCACACAGCACTGTGCCCTTTCACGAGTCTTAAGAGCGCACTGGCTTTCATTCCTCTGCCGTCATATTTTGAAAGCAATATTATATTGTGTAAAAAATCCCACCCGAGTATTTGTGAAGCACGAATGTCTAGTCTACCGTTTATCCGTAAAATTTCCATAAATGCTCCAATCAAGTGCTTACTGTTTCCAAGTATCCACACTGGCGTTGAGAACAATAACGAGGGTAAGCTTACTGTTTCGATTTCTCAAACGGAACATTATTGTTACCTATATTGCTCAACTTTATCAACTCTCACGCTTAAAAACACATACTTTAATGTATGCAACTCTTCTTGAAGGAGACAAGTTTTTAAAAATGCCAAATAAACAGCGAGCTTTTAAATGAGCTGATCCAAGAATTAACTTATTACATTGAACACAATTGACTACTGCAAATGTTTTAATACTCCGATAATTATAGTTACAAGATTTCCTCAGAAATCCTGTAACTGAAAGTAGCTTAAGGTATTGAAGTATTCCAAGGCGCATTTCAGTATGCTAAATAATTGCCATACTATTTAAAAGGATGTCAAACAATAAATGTGATGAAATGGTCTATAATATGACCGTGTGAAATAGAGGAGGAAGCGTTAACAAAATTAGCTCAAAAGTTTTCCATGGCTGCTAGGAATAAACACAATGAAGGCGCTATCAAGCTTATTACTATGCATGTGGCTTTACATTTTTCAGAATGACAATTTTCTCTCGGTTGGTGGCAGAAAGCGTTTTCACCGGTAAACCAAACGCTAACAACAAACTTTCTAACAGCATTTTTATATGATTGCAAACGACTCTGAGCAAATAATGTGTATTATTAGGTCCATAAATTGCATTACTGCTCCTGGAATTGATTATATTCCGAGAATATTTCACAAATGTTGTTATCTTGAACTATCGATACCCTTTTTTCCATTATGAGCGCCTTCCTTGAAAAAGCTATAATCTCCGATGTGCTGAAGATTGCCAAGAAAACTTTTCCTTATATAAAGAGGGACAAAACCGCGCTAAAAATAACAGCAAATCAATTTCCATTCTGCCAGTTAGCTCCGCCACAATCCTTCAAGGTACTATTAAAAAAAGAGCAGTAAGTTTAATTTGCACTGTAAATCTGTTTTCCTAATTGTCAGAATTGATTTATAATAATAGTGTACACCATTGCTGCATTATCTACATTTATGGAAAGAATTCATGAAACGTAGCAGCATTTGCATGTATGCAACGGACTCTGAGGAAAAAACGTGCATTATTAGGTAAAATCAATTTTAAATCTTCTCTGGAATTCATAAGATTTTAATAATAGCGCTTCAAGTTTGCAGCCTTAATCAACTATGCCCTTTATTTGCATTGTAAATACCTGCTTCGGAAAGGCCTTTTTCCCTGATGAGGTGAAGATTGCCAAGGCAATTACTGTTTATAAAATGAGGGAAAAAACCTCGCTTAAAATAATTGCAAATCAATTTCCATTCTGCAAGCTCTCTCCGTCGAATTCCTTCAGCCTGTTATTCGCAATAGAGCCGAAAGTTTAATTTGCGCCTTAAATCGCTTTCCTAGATATCGGCATTTATTTTCTAATAATCCAGTGCACCTTTGCCACATTATCCATAATTATGGAAGCAATCAGTGAAACCGAGCAGCATATGCTTGAATGCAACTGACTCTGCTTAACATTGTGCGTTATTAGGTCAATAAATCGTAAATGTTCTCCTGCGATCGATGATATTCCCATAATATTACTTACATTTCTGGTCTTGACCTACCGATGCCCTTTATTTGCAATATAAATGCCCTCCTTGAAAAAAACTGTTTTCTCCGATGGGCTGAAGTTTGCCAAGGCAATTTAAGTTTCAACAATAGGGACCAAACCGCGCTAAAGATGGCCGTTATCAATTTCTATTCTATCAGCTATATTCGCCGAAATTCTTCAACGTGCTATTCACAAAAGAGCAGTAAGTTTTATGTACACAGCAAACAAGTTCCACAGTTGTCAGAAATTATTTTCAATCATCAAGTCCAAGAATTAATGAAACTGAGCAGCATTTTCATGTCTGCAACAGACTCTGATGAAACGATGTGCATTATTAAGTGAATAAATCGTAAATAATCTCTGCGATTGGTAATAAATCAACAATAGTGCTTAACGTTTGTAGCCTTGAAAAATAATGCCCTTTACTTGCATTATAACTGCCTACCTTGGAAACACTATTTTCCCCGAGTAGCTAAAGATTGCAAAGGAACTTTCTGGCTGTATAAGGAGCGAGAAAAGCGCTCTAAAAATGAGTGCAAATCAATTTCTGTTCTGCCAGCTATCTCCGCCGAAATCCTTCAGCCTGTCACTCACGAAAGAGCAGAGTAAGTTAAATTTTGCGCCTTAAATCTGTTCCCCAGTTATCGGCATTGATTTTATAGTCATCCAGTCCACCCACCATAGCTGCACTATCTACATTTGTCAGCAATAATTAGTAAAACTGACCACCATTTGCATGTCTCCAACAGACCGTGATGAAACGATGTGCATTATTAGGCAAATAAATCGTAAATCTTCTCTGGAGCTCACGATATTTGTAAGTAGTGCTTAAAGCTTGCAAACACTACACACGAAATTACTACTCTCTACAATTGATAATAATTCAATAATAGTGCTTAAAGTTAGTAGCCGTGTAGCAGAATGCCCTTTACTTGCATTATAACTGCCTTTCTTTGGAAAGGGTGTTTTTTTTCCCCGAGGTTTAATCGACCAGGAGTTTTTTTTTTATGGACAATGTTCTGAAATCTGTGGAGCAAATCACAGTTTCATACCAATTGTAACAGAAAGAACATCCTTTGGTTCTCTCCTATCTTCAATTTAACAAATATATAGATTATCACCAGTGATAAAAGTTAGTTAATTTGGTAACATAAGTATGTCATACTGAAATAAATAATACCTTTATATCCCACAAATAATACGTATAAGATGAATATATTTAGTAATATATTTCACATTAACATTTTTCAATACATCAGTATTAATAAACCTTCTCTTAAACACAGTAAATCAACTTTTCAAATGCTACAGCTTCATTGATAATAATTCAATAATAGTGCTTAAAGTTAGTAGCCGTGTAGCAGAATGCCCTTTACTTGCATTATAACTGCCTTTCTTTGGAAAGGGTGTTTTTTTTCCCCGAGGTTTAATCGACCAGGAGTTTTTTTTTTTTTATGGACAATGTTCTGAAATCTGTGGAGCAAATCACAGTTTCATACCAATTGTAACAGAAAGAACATCCTTTGGTTCTCTCCTATCTTCAATTTAACAAATATATAGATTATCACCAGTGATAAAAGTTAGTTAATTTGGTAACATAAGTATGTCATACTGAAATAAATAATACCTTTATATCCCACAAATAATACGTATAAGATGAATATATTTAGTAATATATTTCACATTAACATTTTTCAATACATCAGTATTAATAAACCTTTTCTTAAACACACTAAATCAGCTTTTCAAATGCTACAGCTTCATTTAACTGATAATTATAGCTAATTTATTCTCGAGATTTGACCCTTCCTCTTCAATTAATGATATAATTTTCAATTGGTTAAGAACTGTCTTAGGACTTGTTATTCTTCCTTTAACACTATGATTTATTCCTTCACCAAGAATTTTCTTATGACATATCATTACTAATAAACTACATAATGAATTTAAACTATTATTAGGAAGGAAAAAAATCAATAAAGGAGTAACTCTAATTATCATTTCCACATTTTCTATTATTTTATATAATAATTTTTTAGGATTATTTCCTTACATTTTTACTAGAACAAGTCATCTAGCTATAACTTTATCTCTAGCTTTACCATTCTGAGTTTCTTTTATATTATTCGGGTGAATTAATAATTCAAAACATATATTCACTCACTTAGTTCCC
This sequence comes from Metallyticus violacea, assembly GCA_030762175.1. Classification (NCBI taxonomy): domain Eukaryota; kingdom Metazoa; phylum Arthropoda; class Insecta; order Mantodea; family Metallyticidae; genus Metallyticus; species Metallyticus violacea. Next base: position 3,315 of record JAUJEO010000285.1, on the reverse strand, counting down.
CAAAACGCTCCTGGTCTTCTTATACCATTTATAGTTTGCATTGAAACGGTTAGAAATATTATCCGACCAGGAACTTTATCTGTACATCTAGCAGCCAACATAATTGCAGGGCGTCTTTTATTAACATTACTAGGTAATACAAGTAAAGCATCAACATTTTACATTCTTCCCATCCTAATTCTAGTTCAAATTTTATTATTAATTTTAGAATTAGTCGTAACTATTATTCAGTCTTATGTATTTGCTATTCTAAGAACTTTATATTGTAGAGAAACAAACTAATGTCAACAAATCATCCTTACCATTTAGTCACTTACAGTCCATGGCCTATCATTGCATCATTTAGAATTATAATTACAATAATTGGATTTATAAAATGTGCAATCAACTCGACGAAAATCGAATATTTATAGGAACTATAATTTTAGTCATTACTATTATTCAACGATGACGAGATGTTATTCGAGAAAGAACATATCAAGGATGTCATACTAGCATAGTAATAGCAGGATTACGATGAGGAATAATCTTATTTATTGTATCAGAAAATTTCTTTTTATTTCATTTTTTTTTTAACTTTCTTATAAAGAAGACTTACTCCTACAATTGAACTCAGAGTAGAATGACCTCCTATTGGAATTAAACCCTTTAACCCTTTATTAATTCCTCTTCTTAACACTACAGTGCTCCTAGCTTCTGCTATTACTATTACCTGGAGACATCATAGATTACTTGAAAACAATTTTGACCAAGCCACACGAGGATTATTACTAACAATCATTTTAGAAGTATACTTCACTTTATTACAACTATGTGTATACTATGAAGCACCTCTTACTATTGCTGATTCAGTATTTGGATCAATTTTCTTTGTAGCAACAGGATTTCGTGGTTTACACGTAATTATTGGAACTACTTATCTTCTAGTTTGTTATTACCGAATACTATCTATTCACTTAAGATTGCAAAGGTATTTACTGACTGCATAAGGAGGGAGAAAAGCGCTCTAAAAATAAGTGCAAACCAATTTCTATTCAGCCAGCTATCTCCGCCGAAATCCTTCAGCCTGTCACTCGCGAAAGAGCAGTAAGTTAAATTTACGCTTTAAAACTGTTTCCTAGTTATCGGCATTGATTTTATAATCATCCGGTCCACCCAATATAGCTGCACTATCTACATTTATCAGAAAGAGTTAGTAGACCTGGCCAGCATTTGCATGTCTGCAACAGACCGTGAAGAAACAAAGTGCATTATTAGGCAAATGAATCGTAAATCTTCTCTGGAGCTGACGATATTTGTAAATAGTGCTTAAAGTTTGCAAACACTACGCATGAAACTACTACTTCAAAAATCTCACTGATGCTCTGCAATATACATTAAGCTCATTTTGCTGCCAAAACCCACTCATCCCGCATAGCTACGGTGCCCAAATTTGGTTTGCACACTTGCCGAAACGTTCTCTCTGCCTTTCCGTGTTCATTTCGCTGCCGACTTATCATTTTCAGGAAAGTCCGAGCCGCGTAGCAACTGGCGTATTTCGCGAGTTTTAAAATTAAAATATTGGGCCAAAAGGGCCGAACTGCCATCGGAAGTCTCGCAAGTGCTTCTTCTTCCTCCTACAATGCCTTTTTCCGCGATTGCTTGCCTGCTTTTCGGTATAAACGTGCACGCGCATGTCGCGGAGCTTGGCTGCAAAAGGCTAGCGCCCGGCAGCATGCCTGTCGCGTGCCAGAGAGTTTGGCTGCACTCCGACTTAGGAGGTGGGGCTCCGAGCGGGCGCGTAGCAATTAGCAACGAATCGATTTTTTAAGGCCATTTTTATAGCTACAGTGCCCAAATTTGGTTTGCACACTTGCCAAAACGTTCTCTCTGCCTTTCCGTGTTCATTTCGCTGCCGACTTATCATTTTCAGGAAAGTCCGAGCCGCGTAGCAACTGGCGTATTTCGCGAGTTTTAAAATTAAAATATTGGGCCAAAAGGGCCGAACTGCCATCGGAAGTCTCGCAAGTGCTTCTTCTTCCTCCTACAATGCCTTTTTCCGCGATTGCTTGCCTGCTTTTCGGTATAAACGTGCACGCGCATGTCGCGGAGCTTGGCATCAAAAGGCTAGCGCCCGGCAGCATGCCTGTCGCGTGCCAGAGAGTTTGGCTGCACTCCGACTTAGGAGGTGGGGCTCCGAGCGGGCGCGTAGCAATTAGCAACGAATCGATTTTTAAGGCCATTTTTATAGCTACAGTGCCCAAATTTGGTTTGCACACTTGCCGAAACGTTCTCTCTGCCTTCCCGTGTTCATTTTGCTGCCGACTTTTCATTTTCAGGAAAGTCCGGAGCCGCATAGCAATTAGCAAGTTTCGGCAGCTTTCAAATGAAAATATTGGGCCAAAAGGGCCGAACTGCCATTGGAAGTGTCGCAAGTGCTTCTTATTCCTCCTACACTGTCTTTTTCCGCGGTTCATTTGCTGCATTTCGATATTATCGCGAACACATGTATGTCATGGAGCCACTTTCGGCCGGGAGTCTTCCTCTCGCGCGCTAGAGTGTTTGCGTGCAGTCCCACGTTCTGAGGCGGGGCTCCGAACAGGTAGCGTTGCACTTAGCAATTAAAACTCAATTTTTAGAGCTACAGTGCCCACGTTTGGTTCTCGCACTGCATGCAACCTTCATTCCGGTCTCCGATGCTTATTTTGGCTGCCGACTTTTCAGTTATAAAAAAGTCCTCAGCCGCGTGGCACTTAGATTATATTTGGATTTCTTTAGAAATCGAGTAACTGAAAGTAGCTTAAGGTATTAAAACACTCCGGGACGCATTTGAAAATTCCCATACTATTTCAAGGGATCTAAAACTTGAAATTTTACTGGGTACTTGGTTATGAATAGAGCAAGCGTCAGCAAAATACGACTGAAAGATACCTATGGCTGCTAGGAATAAAAATTAATTACAGAATAAAGACGCCAAGAAGCACAAAACCATGCACGTGGCTTTAAATTATGCAGAACGACAATTTTGGTTCAGTTGGTGGCACCGAGGTCAGAGAGCATTTACACCAGTAACGCTAAAAACAAGGTTTCGAACAGCATACGTATATCTGCAACCGAATCTGATGAAACAATACGTGTAAATAGATCCATAAATTGTAAATCTTCTGCTACAATTGATAATGTTTCTTTAGCGGTGACAGCTATCTCGGCCGAAATCCTTCCACGTGCTATTCACAGCGGAGCAGTAAGTTTAATTTACGCAGGAAAAAAAAAAAAAAAAAAAAAAAGGTTGCTAGTTATTAGAAATGATTAATTGTCATCAAGTCCGCCATTGCT